>JANHFT010002176.1:70068-81913 GCA_032467955.1 Pseudoxenodon macrops | reverse complement strand
AACCAATGATAAAATGCAAAGACCTATTTCTGACTGAAAAAATAACCTTTTATAAAATAAACTGCAACTTAACTTCTCCTTTGTCTATATTTAAGCATATGTGTCGGTGTGCAATCAGGTGATTTGCAAAAAAAAATTAAGAACTTTGTTATGTTTTTTTCTCAAGCAATTTTTATTTTATTTTTTTATCATATACACAGCTTTGTTATGTTTGAAAGACACATGGAGAATAGTCAGTGTCAGCTCTGTGCAACAAAAAACATTGAGATCCTTTGCTGTCATTTCTCTGTTGCATTAATTATAACCACCCCATGCAGAGGCGGGTTCCTGTTGGTTCGGACCAGTTTGCTAGAACCGGTAGCGACGGCTGGCTGGACATGTCCCCGAACCGGTCCTCTGGCTGAAATTCAGTCCTCCTGGTGGAAATTGCCACGAAAATAACCCTCTGAGCATGTGCAAAGCCTCCTGCACATGCGCAGAAGGTTATTTTTCAAGGCAATACCCGGATGTGATGGGGGCGCGCATGTGAGCGCAGTGCATCACAACCTGAACCAGTAGGAATGGCAAGTAGAATCCACACCTGACCCTATGGCCAAAAAAAAAAAAGTAAAGGTGGAAATTTAAGTCCATAAGCCATTTAAAACCAGGGTTTCCCCAATAATTGAGACCAACGCTATATGCTTCTAGGCAGCTAAATGATGGTGGTAAGAGACAACTAAGTTTTAAACCATCTATTGAAGTTAGAAATTCAACAGGATGCTAATCTCTTTGCGATAGCTTGAATCTTGGAGCCAAAAGTAGAGTGAGACAGAAGTTCCTGCCAGTTGGAAAACAGCTTGCCCGTACAGTAAGTGTAGACACAGAAATTCAAACAAAAATATAAATTTTCTGTTATTTTAATACACAGAATAGAATAAGAAAACAAACCATTCTCTAAAATAGTTGACATTGTGAGTGCTATCAGATGCAGTGAAGATTCCAAAGTTGTGCAAAGCATTAACACAAGTACCCAAGGCTGCTAGTCCATTAGCTGGCCTTAAAAGAAGTTGCAATCTGTTAAAGACAAGGACAGTAACAGTATGTGACCTAAAGGACTATTATTTGGATTATTAAGACATTACAACTGAGAAAGAGTGAGAAACAGTTGCTCAGCCCTGCCCTAACATAGATGGATAGGAGACCACAAGTTTCCCTTCTTTTTCAGTTCTTGCCTCAGTGAAAACTTTTGTTGCATACCAACCATCCCAATTTAATTACAGAAGCATCATACAGTACTGAGAGATACATCCAGTTGAAATAGTAAGAAAGACACTACCGGTACTAGTTAATATGGGCAACCAATGAACCTGAAAAGGTAATGTAGTATAACTACCATATAAAAAAGGCAGCTTTGTGGTTTCTATTATAAGAAGAAGCAAATATTTCCTGCCTATGCATTGAACTCCCCGCACCCTCCGTTACTCATTCTTGATTCCTGGAATCCTTTTGTATCTAGATACCTCATTCTTTGGTTTCTGTTAATTGCTTTCATTTATTTATGACAACACAGCCTTATGCCACCAGACTTGAAATTTTGGGCTTAGACAATTTAGAATTACACCACCTTCAGTCTGACCTAAGCGTAGTACATAAAATTATCTGCTACAATGTCCCACCTGTCAATGACTACTTCAGCTTCAACCACAACAATACGGGAGCAAACAATAGATATAAACTTAAGGTAAATCACTCCAAACTTGATTGCAGAAAATAGGACTTCAGTAACAAAATTGTCAATGCCTCGAATGCACTACCTGACTCTGTGGTTTCTTCCCCAAACGCCAAAATGTTAACCTTAGAGCTTAGACTGTCTACTGTCGACCTCATCCCGTTCCTAAGAGGTCTGTAAGGGGCGTGCATAAGCGTACCAGCGTACCTACTATCCCTGTCCTATTGTTCCCTTTTATCCTAATCCATTTCATGTATTCATAATCATGTTTATGCTTGTATCTGTTTTCTAATATATACTTGACATAAATAAATAAATAAATAAATAAATAAGTAAGTAAATAAGTAAGTAAGTAAGTAAGTAAGTAAGTAAATAAATAAATAAGTAAGTAAGTAAGTAAGTAAGTAAGTAAGTAAGTAAGTAAGTAAGTAAGTAAGTAAATAAATAAATAAATAAATAAATAAATAAATAAATAAATAAATAAATAAATAAATAAATAAATAAATAAATAAATAAGGGATTGCAAGACTGGCTGGGAAACTGTCATATAGAATTGAAACTGAAGACCACTTCACCACAGCAGCACCCACACCTTCACTAGCAGCTGAGCTCACAAATATTCTTTGTGATATCTTTCTGATCATGGAAATGGATTGGTCCTAAATCGCATCTCCATATTTCATGATGGCACCAACCTATTTAAGCTAGGTCCAGATAGGGTACATGTTTACATCTGGATTATTCCTAAGAGAAACAGATAAATTTGAGCTCTCCACATCTGACATTCCTGAGCTGAAATGTATTGCACTGAGTGGTTGCTATGATTTTTTTTTTAATCCTGCACGTTTGAGAGAGTTCACACTTGTCTGCAAAATATGCGTTAACAGGTTTGGAGCAGTGCTAATAGCAGTTATTTTCCTTTTCCACCAACATGTCACACTGACAGATGTGGGAAATAGCGATAGGGAGGAATTACGCCATAATGTACAGTGGTGGGAAATGCAGTGGTATGGCTGTGTGTATGTGTGTTAAACTAGCTGTAGCCATGCTGCAGTGGGGTCACCCATGATGTTGGATAATACAGATAGTCCTCGATGTAGACCACAATTGAGCCAGTGGTGGGATTCAATTTTTTAAACTACCGGTTCTGTGGGCGTGGCTTGGTGGGTGTGGCTTGGTAGGCATGGCTTGGTAGGCGTGGCTTGGTAGACGTGGCTTGGTAGGCGTGGCAGGGGAAGGTTACTGCAAAATCCCCACTTCCTCCTGATCAGCTGGGACTCAGGAAGCAGAGAATAGATGGGGGCGGGGTCAGCCAGAGGTGGTATTTACCGGTTCTCAGAACTACTCAAAGTTTCCACTACCGGTTCTCCAGAACTGATCAGAACCTGCTGAAACCCACCTCTGAATTGAGCACAAAATTTATGTTGCTAAGTGAGAAATTTGTTAAGTGAGCTTTGCTCCACTTTTCTTGCCACATTTGTTAAGTGAATCACTGCAGCGGTTAAATTAGTAAGACGGTTGTTAAATGAATCTGGCTTGCCCATTGACTTAGCTTGTGAGACGGTCACAAAAGGGGATCACATGACCCCGGGACACTGCAACCGGTCATAAATAAGAGTCAGTTGCCAAGTATCTGAATATGAATCGCATGAGCATGGGGATGCTGCAATGGTCATACGTGTGAAAAATGGCCATAACTCACTTTTTTCAGTGCGTTGTAACTTTGAATGGTCACTAAATGAACTGTTGTACATTGAGGACTACCTGTAATAATGTGACTGTTGGTATTGGCTTACCGCATTATACATAGCCAGTTACTGAAAATCATAAATCATGGTTTATGACAGTGGAGTGAATTAACCCAGCTTTGTTGGCTTAGTCATAGTTGATCACTCATGGTGAACAAAGCAGAGAAATATTGCAGTAGGAGTCACATCTTAATACAGAAGATTCTCAACGTCAATATGAAGATAAAACCAGAAACTTTTCTTTTAGGATTAATAGAAAAAGATTTGGAAAACAATTTGGGAACTTTGATGTTATATACCGTATTTTTTGGAGTATAAGACGCACCTGAGTTTTTGGGGAGGAAAATAGGGAAAAAATCTGCCTACCAGATATTCATCTGGCTAACGCCCTTAGTCTGGTCAGCTTCAGCACATTATTTTATCCCCTGATTAGGACTGGGAAAAATAGCTTCTAAAGCACAGCTGATAGAGAGAACCAATCAACAAAGCATGCAAAGGCCAGAAGATCATTAGCACCTGAAAAAAAAAGCTTCTTCGGAATGAATAGCAATGAAAAACCCTGCAAAGACTTAGGGCTGAAAAAAAGGCTTCTTTGGAGGGAATAGCAATGAAAGGCTGCAAAGATCGCTTCACTCTTCACTCGCTTCGTTAGGTCTGAAAAAAAGCTTTGAAAAAGCTACATTCGGAGTATAAAACGCACCCAAATTATCAGCCTCTTTTAGGGGAGAAAAAGTGCATCTTATACTCAGAAAAATACAGTAATTTACGTAGTATTCACTTCTCACACGAGACTAGCAATTTAAGTGCCTGGCACATAATTTGAATTTTTACTGGCTCAGTTGCTGAATGTCTGTTGCCTTCTCCGTCTTTCTCCAGCCCCAAATTTCTCCGCGTTCCGTCAAGGCGTTCATGCCACAAGACCTCCAAACTCATGCCAGGTTTTAAAAGCTGACCACTGAAAATTGCAACAAAACAGACCAACAAGGACAGTGATGGCAAACCTTTTCGGCACCGTGTGCTGAAATGGTCGCGCGGAAACGTCACGCGTCTGCGCTCGTTGGAAAAGCAGATGCATCTGGGTTCTAGCGCGCATACACGCCTGATAATCAGCTGGCCAGCGTGCATGTGCGGCCAATTTCAGCACTGCCGCGCGCGCAAAGGTATCGCACTATGGAAAAGCCAAACGTCTGAGTTCTAGCGCACATGCGCACCCAATAATCAGCTGGCTAGGGCGCATGCACACACCGCTTTTCGGCACCGCCCCACGCGTGAAGGACAGCTGATCGTTGCACGCACATGCGTGCCAGAAACCCGGAAGACAAACGGGCAAGGCTGTGCGTGGCGGGTGACATGGCTTTGCGTGTTATTTTGGGCACGCGTGCCATTGGTTCGCCATCACGGCCTTAGGAAAACCCAGCAAACTTAACCACTCGTAACTACATGCAAGATCCACATTTTGGGTCATTTTTTCTTTCACTCAACATGCTGAAGCGGGAATTAAAAGCAAAGGTCCTGCCTTCTCGGGAGTAGCAGGTGGGCGAGTAGCAAGGAGGTGGTCCAAGGATGGAATAGGACGGACCTGAAAAGCAGAATTTGGAATGAGCTGAGCAGGCTGCATCCGTTTAAAAAAAAAAAAAAAGCTGGCTTGATTGTTGAATTTTAAGAAACTTTTCAATTCCGTCCCTAATTTCTTTTCTTTTTTTTTAAAGGGGGGGTCAAGGATGGATTCTGAGTGTAAAAACCCAAATCTAATTCTGCATCTAAAATGCAGGTAAGTCCTTGACTTACAACGGTTCATTTACTGACCGTTCAAAGTTACAACGGCACTGGGAGGGGTAAAAGGGACTGTTTTTCACACTTACGACCGTTGCAGCATTCCCCTCGGGATCATCATTCAGATGCTTGGCCACTGACTCGTATTTACGACGGTCGTGATGTCCCGAGAGGGGGGGGGAAGTAGTCACGTGATGGCCGCTTTTGCGGACCAGCAAAGTCAATGAGGGAACCAGATTCGCTTCGCGACTGCGTGACTGGCTTCACGGCCGCGATTCGCTGAACGGCGGGTGGCAAGGAAGGACGTAAAACGGGGCAAAGCTCACTTAAGAAACGTCACCTTTAGCAACATAGATTTTGGATCGGGCCCTGCACCATCCTCCTGAGACACGTTACATACTCTCGTTTCTCCAAAAACACAACCCATCCCAATAATAATAAGCCCAGCCCTAATTTTGGGGGGATGGGCCTAATATTACACCTACCCTGAAAATAAGCCGGGGGGGATGGGCGTGGCCAGAACGAGTGGCGGCGCAGGCGTGGGCGTGGCAGCCACTGTCCAGCTGCAGCTGCAGGAAAATGGAGAGGGGGGAGATTTTCCTGCCTGTCATCCATTCCTCAAACTCGGCACAGACTGAGGGGAAGGATGGCAGGCAGGAAAATCTCTTTTTTTTCCCCTTCCCCCCTCCTCCTTTCGCCAAAAAGCCTCCCTTCCGGACGCTGAAGGTTCGGAACGGAGGCGACGGCGCTGCGCCCACAGCGCATGCAGCTCACCCGAGTCTGGCCTGCTGCACCTTGGAAAAAATGTAAGGCCGCCTCGGAAATAAGCCACCCAAAAAGTGCCTATTTTCACAAGTCTAAAAGAAAATAAAGACTGGGTAGGGTTGGGCTTCAAAAATTTGAGCAAGGGGTTCTCTGCCGGGTTGCTGGGTGGGCGTGGCCATGATGGGCGTGGCCTAGTCAGCTTCCTGCACCAAGGGGGGGGTTGCCTTTCCCAGACTCTGGAGGCTTTTCTCAAGCCTCCAGGACAAAAACGGCCTCCTCAGGCTCCGGAGGCCCTCTGGAGGCCGGAAAGGGGCCTTCTCAAACTTCCAGTAGGCTTGTTTTTCGGCCTCCCTCAGCCTCTGTGCGCATTCTGCACTTACTTGTATCTAAAACAAGCTGCGTGGGGACTCCTGGGAGGGGGTGGGCGAGGCCAGCCAAGAGTGGGATTTGGCCTCCATACTACACAGGATCCCGATCTCCCGAACCACTGCGAACCCCCAGTATCCCACCCCTGAGACTCAGTCTTATTTTCTGAGAAACACAGTAGGTATTCCTGGACGGGAGCCCAACATTTCTGTGCTGAAGTGAGCCATTTCTCAAGGGAGTTTTCGCCCCGTTTTGTGATCTTTCTTGGGCCAGAGTTGTGAAGGGAGAAAGGGAGAACATCAAAGAAAGATCGTGCCTGCTGCGGTGGAGGGAAGGGAGCCTCCTCTGTCTGACAGCTAACCGACACCGAGGCTTTGGAAGAAGGGGCCGCTCCGATGGGCCGCGTGGGAATCGGCGCCTGCTGGGGGGAAACCTCTTCCAACAGCATTTCCCACGGGACGGGAGGCTGAGTCGGGTGGGCGGACGGCACATAGCGGAGCTGAGGGATATGAGGCGATGCGGGGAAGGACAAGGGAGGAGGTGGTGGAGGAGGAGAAGATGGAAGAGGAGAGCCAAGAGTGGCGTTGACGGAAGCGGCCTTGGAGACATCTTTAGGACGCTGCGGTGGCGGAGAAGGTGGGACAGAGATGTTTCTCCTCAGAGGAAGGGGTGACGTAGCAGGAATAATAATCTGAGGAAAAAAGCAGGAAGAAACATGAACAGGCCAAAGATACCTCGCCCAGAAATACTTGAAGGCACCAAAAAATGGAGGTCAACCTTCTCCAACCTTCTCCGGGCAAATTCCCAAAGGGTGGAACTCAACTCCAGAAGTCTCGCCAATGGACAGGCAGGCTGAGGTAGTCTGAGAATTGAGGTCTATACCCTTTTGGGAGGCAACAGGTTGGAGAAACGTAACCGTAATCTACCTCACCTTCCTGAAGAACACAAACCCAACAAGAGCACAAAAAAACAACAACCCTGAAGAACAACAACCAGAGGTCCTTCCAAGTAGAAACCTGGAAGAAGCCTGCATCTTTGTAGGCTTCCATCCGTGGGGCTCCTTCCTTCCCTCAACTGGATGAAGGAGCCTTCAAAAGCTATCTAAAGGTGCCAGATATTCCGTCCGAGGAAACGGTGGTCCAAGGTCACGCTTGGAAAAATCCGGGAGGCCTCGTTCTACAACTTCCAGTTTCCAGGAACTGACCCACAACCGGCCCAGGTTCAGAACTCCAAATCAATTAAGAGAGAGAACAGTCCAGAGAACGATGGATTTGGAGCCAAACTGTACGGAAACTCAACTAACCCTAAGTGTGGTGAACCTCAACTGATGGCAATTACAAATTTGACAACAGAATGAAGGCTACCCATCTCTCTTACTTCCTAGTAATTAACCAGTGAAACAACCTTATTTTGAATCTGCTTTTCTGGGCTCCAGCAGGATACTAAGGCCCAGAAGATAATAACAAGAGGTGGAAAGGGACCTTGGAGGTCTTCTAGTCCAACCCTCTCACAAGCTGGAAATCCTAAACCGTTTGAGACAAACGGTTGTCCGATCACTTCTTTAAAAACCTCCAGTGATGGAGCACCCACAACTTCTGGAGGAAACCCGTTCCACTGATTAATTGTTCTCGCTCGTCAGGAAATTTATCCTAGGGTTGGTTCTTCCCTTGGTTAGTTTCCCTCCATTGCTTCTTCTTCTCCCATCTTCAGGTGCTTTGAAGAATAATAGGTATATTCTCCAAATACACTTTGGAGAATAGGCCCACAATTGACAAGGGATGGACCTCTCTCTTTTTTTTTTTGACCTGCAACCAAGAAAGCATCCATTCAGAAGCTGCCTCGCCTCGTTCATCTCATCTCTCTTGGTCCTCAAGTGAAGGACCTCCTCCGTTCTCTGCTAATTCCTATATTTTTTCAAATCTCCCGGTGGACAAAGCACGAAGAGGGGGAAAGCTTAAAAAAAAAAATTGATCTTGGTTTCGTCTGCTGTAGAGATGACCAAGAAGAGAGAAGATCCATCTGCCATCGGGACCATGGAAATGCTCCCTCTGGAAGGAACCAAGAGATGTTCTGGAACCAGGATCCCAAAACTACCTTCCTCGTACCAACTGGAAGACTCCTTCAGAGCTCCCCCGGCTACCTTTTCGATTCGTTGACTACCGTCTTTGTCCTTCTTCTGAGGTCTGGAGGTGATGACGATCCCCTCGGTCAACCAATCGTCGGGGCTCCGTTGACGTTCTTCTTCTTCTTCGTCTTTGCTGATGCCCAGCCTGTCTTGAAGCTCTTCGATCAGACGGTCTTGGGAGACGGTTTTATGGAAGAGGACCGGGCCCAGCTTGCGTCGCGGCGAGAGGTCGCGGCACATGGGGTGCACGTTGGAGATCTCTTTGGTTTTCCTGATCACGGATTTGATCTTTAAGGGGAGGGAAACGTTTCAGGTTGAGTATAAGCGTCCCTCCCTTGGAAACGGGATGGCACAGAATGCACGGTCAAATGACGTTGACCGAGGTTAGTGGTCACAAGCCGGGGGAAAAGCAGAAATGACCCCTTCCTCAACTGGAGGAAAAGTCCTTCCGGAGCAGCCATCAGCAGCCAATCCGTCGTTAGGAAAAGCTGTCCAACTGCAGCCACATGCAGCACTGATGTTGTTAACTAGTTTGGTAATGAAACGTCCGCAAGAAAACAAGCAAGCTCGGAGAGACTCCACAGTCCTCCTTCTCCTCTTTCTCCTTTTTCTCCTCTTCCTCCTCCACTTTCTCTTTCTCTTTCCTTCTCCTCCTTTCTGCAACCCCCACTCCCTTCTAGCCCTGATGATGTAACCTAGTTTGGTAATAAAACGTCTGCAAGAAAACAAGCAAGCTCAGAGAGCACCAAGGACCCAACAATCCTCCTTTCTCCTCTTCCTCCTCTTTCCCTTTCCATTCCTCCTTTCTGCAACCCACATTCCCCATTTCTAGCACTGATGACGTTACCTAGTTCGGCTCATGAAACGTCTGCAAGAAAACAAGCAAGCTCAGAGAGCACCAAGGACCCCACAGTCCTTCCTTTCTTCCCTCCCTCCTCAAACTGCAAAGCGTATTTCATGCCCAGCCAAACCAAGAAGCCGCATGGAGGCACCCCCACGCCCCCATCCCTCGCGTCACCCGCTCGCTCCTCTCTTCCCCATTCATCCTGATGCCTGCCTGGCTCGAAGTGGACATTCTCTCCACGGGGATTGTAGGACCAGCGATACGGTCCAGTCGTTCTTCTTCCCGGAAACGTTCAGCGGCCTTTGGCACAGCCGCGACACCGTTCGGAAGGCTGTTCTTTCTGGATCCCTTCTCCGCAACATCAGGACAGCTGTTTGCCCTCACCGGATCTCGGATTTCGGTCCTGGCCTGCTGGACAGTCCAGTCGGGTTGGCTTTTGATGCCTGGGAAACTCTCCCATCTTTCTACGTTAAAAAGATCGGGTGGGCCAAGGTGGTCCTTCTTGAGGGACGTCAACAGAGATGTTTCTGAATTGCTCTGCCTGGCGTAAGCCATCGTCCTCATCCCGTTCTCCTTGAAAAACGGAGCTTTGGAGTGGAAGGGAGCCCTCTCTTCTTGGGGCGCAGGCGCCTTCGAAAGCTCACTCAGAACCGAAGGAATGTCTTCACCGTTGAGGTTCTCCTTCCAAGCTCCTTCTGGCCCCGTGGGTTTTTGAGTCGCAGCTCCTGCACCATCCCCACAAATCCATAACAACTCGGGCTGCGAAGAGGAGACCCGTGACTTCTCAGCGGGGGTTTTGCTGGGTCCATCTGAACTTGGGCGAGGGGCAGAAGCTTTACCAAGGGGGGGCTTGGCCCAAGGTCTGGCGGGTTGACGATGCAAAGCCTTGGAAGAAAGTTCTGGGATCGCGGACACCGCTAAACCACTGCTTTTCTCGTCAATGTGTAGGACGTCCAACTCAGAATGGGCCTCGGAACCAGGATAAGACCCCTCGGGTTTACCCCTGTGGGGTTTTGAGGTACGTGGCGGAACCGTGTGGGATGGAACAGACTCAGGTGGTCCAGAAAACAGCTGTAGGGAAGGCGCAGTGGCCAGAGATATGGTGGAACTGGTCTGAAAGAGAAAGGAAGGCGGGAAGAAGGAAAAGGGGGAGAGAGAAGGGGAAAAATAAAGGAAGACGGGAGAAAAAGATGGAAACAGGATTGAAGGAAGAAGGAAGAAAGAAAGAAAAGCAAAATAGCAACAGCAAAATAAAGAGGGCCCTGCAATTAAACCCACTCGAGTTAGTCAAAGGTGATCCATAAAACGACTAATAACTCCTGATAGCAGCTCAGTCACAAAACAGGTGCTCTTCTCGTTCTTATGGATTAGAGACCACCGGTCTCCAAACTTGGGAACTGTAAGACTTGCGAGGAGGAGGAGGAGGAGGAGAAGAAAAAGAAGAGGAGGAGGAGAAAGAGAAGGAAGAGAAGGAGAAAAAGAGGAAAAAGAAGAGGAGGAAAAGAAGAAAAAGAAGAGGAGAAGAAGAAAAAGAAGAAGAGGAGGAGAAGGAAGAGAAGAAAAAGAAGAGGGGGAGGAGGAGGAAGAGAAGAAGGAGAAGAAGAGGAGGAGGAGAGGAGGAGAAGAAAAAGAAGAAGAGGAGAAGGAGGAGGAGGAGAAGGAAGAGAAGAAAAAGAAGAGGGGAAGGAGGAGGAGGAGGAGGAGGAGGAGGAGGAGGAGGAGGAGGAGAAGACAGCCAACCCCAGAACCGGGGCGAAGGCTCAACTAAGGAGCAAGATGTAAGTCCTTCTTCAAAGTCACCTTTGGATTGCAAACAACCAGGCCTGAAATTTATCCGTTTTCATCGGGGATGAATCCCACCCCTCAAAGCAGGCCAAGGAAAAGGACGTTAAGTGCTTCAAATCCATTCCAGCGGGTTCTGCTTGGTGGGTCAATGTTCAGCAGCGGACAAAGGGCCCAACAGTTTAGCCGAAAGGTAAAGATCAAAATGCTCCTTCGCACGATCAATGTGCGAGGCAGATTTTCCTCCTCCACCATCTCACAGATCCTACTCACTTCAGCACTGATGACGTTACCTAGTTGGGTAATGAAATGTCTGGAACAAAACAGCCAAGCTCAGAGACAATCAAGGATTTCACAATTATTATTATTATTCTTCCTTCTCCTCCTCCTCCTCCTTCCTCTTCTTTGCAAAACCCTCTCTCTTCTAGTACTGATGATGTTACCTAGTTGGGTAATTAAATGTCTGCAAGAAAACTATCAAGTTCACAGAGCACCAAGGATTCCACAGTCCTCCTCTTCCTCCTCCTCCTCCCCACAAATCCCACTCCCTTCAGCCCTGATGACGTTACCTAGTTGGGTAATGAAATGTCTGGAACAAAACAGCCAACCTCAGAGAGAGCCAAGAATTTCACAATCCTTGCTCCTCCTCCTCCTCCCTCCTCTTCTTTGCAAAACCCTCTCTCTTCTAGTACTGATGATGTTACCTAGTTGGGTAATTAAATGTCTGCAAGAAA
>JANHFT010002176.1:58886-68925 GCA_032467955.1 Pseudoxenodon macrops | reverse complement strand
ATTATTCTACTATGCATTTTCTATTGTGGGAAAATGGGAGGGGGGATTGTATGGAGCTGGGGATATGTAGCCATAACTAAATTCATTCTAGAAAGTCAAGGTCATCTTTTGTCTCTGCATCTGACCGGAAATGGATGGGCAAAGATGCCAGCTTGGCAGTAAATGATTGGACCATGTGACGGACTTGTGGGTGTGGGGACAAGATCTTGAACTTTCAACTGGGTGGTGTAAACCTGGGAATCTTTAGATTCGGGTTTCCATGGATGTGCCAACATGAGTCTCTTAATAAATTGGAACTTTGAGGAATGCTTTGCCTTGGAGTCTGATTTACTTTTGGAATGCTGACATTAAGTTTGCAATCGCTCTCTCTGTCTCTCTCTGTCTCTTCCTGGTCTGCATCCATGTACCACATATATGTAGATCACGTTATAAAAAGTGTGTGTGTGTGTTTGTTTGTTTGTCCAGGAAGGAAAGCAATTACCAATTGCTTTTCTGGAACAGAAAATTATTGCAGAGAAATTATTTGATTGGGGAGGGACATGTAAGTCTGTTCTTCAGACTTAGTCCTTTGCAAGCTGTTGCCAAAATGTTTTGGTCCAGAAAGGACTTTTTAAAGCAGTCTTAGATTCAAACTGGTACACAGATGGGACAGGACCAGCTTGCACGATTTGTGTGACCCTGCCTTACATCCCAATCTAAAAAGGGCTACTGTGCCATTTAACCCTTGCTAGGGATCCACCAGACAGCCTAGCTGAGCAGACTTTGGCCAGTATTTTCCAGGCAAATAGCTCTTAATGGTCCAAGAAGAAGCAGAGTGTGATAAATAATGGAAAACAAAAAAAATTACTTAAGGAAACCCAGGTTTACAGATATAATTCAGTTCCATCAACTGAACAACCACCCTCCTTGATATTATGTTCCCAATCTCCCCAGCAGATTTTGAGCAAGGTTTTTGTTCCGCCACTAACAGTCCTTCAATCTCTTCTTTGACTGTAAATGTTGAAAATTAATAGCAATAATTCCTCAATATTTTGAGACAGGAAGCGAGGACAAAGTATAACCCAATTCTTTAAAAATAAAAGGCACCTCCAAGCCCCCTCAGAAGAAAAAGACTAGGCCACACAATCTGCATAACAGCTTCACCCACAATGGTACTTGGGATCAGAAGGTTGCCCACTGCTATCTTTTATAATAATTATTGTGAAGGTTGTAAAAAAAGCAATCTCTGAAATTTATTAGGTCATCATATTGCAAGGTTATTGTCACTGCAAAAAGCTCTAAAAAGAAATAAAAGTGTGCCTCATTTATAAAGCTCATTACTACATCTTCAAAGCTACTTAATGCAGATTCTTTCATATATTGTAGGAGGATTTTGATAAAGTTAAGTGGATTTGTTTAAAAAAAAGGGTTTATTCAACATTATTTAAACATATGAAATAACTGTTCAGAAACAGGAATTTTAATGCATTGTGCTGTAAGTTTTTAACTTGTCATGTACTACCCATACATAAGATCTCACTGATTCATCCATCCATCCATCCATCCATCCCATCCCATCCAAGGCGGTATTATTAATGCCATATTGTAAATGGAGACTGACTAAAGCTTCATTTAAAGCTTCCTAATCAGAGCAGAATTTAAATGAATTACTTCAAAAAGCAAAATTGGAGAGACAGATAGCAGTTGGTACAGTCTCCCTTCCCTATGTGCCAAAAGATGCAGCCAAATTTTAGCAAGAAATACCAAGCCCTGTTGCAGATTTGAACCAAAACTACACTACATCCTTATTCCTCAACTCGCCAGTGAAGAAAGTATTAACTAAATGCTAATATTCATTACATTTTTTTAAAATCAAGAGCTATCAGAATAACATCTTCAAAAATGATTAGCACTGAATGAATGAACATTTCAGTATTTATCCAACATTATTAACAGACCATTTGTTCCACAAAAGATGTTGCATCCCGCTATGCGCAACAGTCTAGAATT
The DNA here is from genome assembly GCA_032467955.1 of Pseudoxenodon macrops. Classification (NCBI taxonomy): domain Eukaryota; kingdom Metazoa; phylum Chordata; class Lepidosauria; order Squamata; family Pseudoxenodontidae; genus Pseudoxenodon; species Pseudoxenodon macrops. The sequence goes on along the minus strand of JANHFT010002176.1, from coordinate 66,936 downwards.
ACATAAATCCAACTAGTTCCCCATAGTCAATTTGTGGATTAAGAATGGCTGAATGATTGGCCTTGGCCTTTGGCAAGATGCCTGGAGATGGTGTTTGTTTTGTCTTTGTCTGTGTGTCTTCATCCACATGTGTAGATTAGTTTTGTGCTAATCTAAAGTAACTTTTCTCTCTTATTATGTTTCAACCTTGGAGATGACACCACATTGTGAAACTGCCAAATGCTTCAACTACAGCCGCTCCTCAAAAAACAAATCTTTGAAATCAAGTGGCCAAGAATGATTGCAGCAATGTATGTCATCACACCCCATGTTGAAATCTGTCACTCGCATCAGGGTTGCTATTGAATTGTTAGACACAAGGACACATTTTCATCTGACTAACAGGAAGAACATCAGCCAATTCATATAATTCCCCTGATGAGCACTCATCCTTATTAAGGGATGGATGGAGGATTCTGATAACAAGGTATCAGCTAGAAGATAAGTAGTCCCCCCTGATCCTCATATCCTGCTTTTGCTTAGAAGGGCTATGGAAACCTGGTTTTTCACCCAGGCCTTTGCCAAGAAAAAGTGAGACTTATTGTTTCATTCACATGCAGTGTATCATTCTTGCCATCTTTTATCTTTTTTATTGGTTTTATTCTGATTTTCTTAGTGTATTTGGGTTGTTGGGGATTAGATGGTATAAAAGTTACATACATACATGCGCACACACACACACATTGGACCTCAAAATATACAACAATATTTTTTAATAGCATTCCTGCATGTCTAGATTTTATATAGCCTCCCTCATCCTGTAGGGGGATCTTTTGATATTTGTAATCTGACCAGATATCAAAAATAGCCCGACTCTACTGCAGGACCCATCTGAGTCATTCTCATGATGAATCCAGTGAAAATGTGTTCAAGCAGCTCTTTCTCTTCTCCATACTTTTGAATCAGGAAACACGCACATTTGAGACACATCTCCCATCCATTTTCTTTGAAAATTTGGGCCACAACAGACCGATAACAAATTTTCATAGCTGTTTTACAGCACTGAATATCAATTCTCTTTTTCCCCCCCACAGGGGCCTTGAAAACTTTGAGGATATTGTTTGACCAGTTTTAGTTTTTTGAAATAATCAAGAGTATAACTGTTGTACGCTGTGCGGATCTTTGGAAAAGGTGCTTTACTCACAGCAAGATTTCTGGGTCCATGTCCTCCCAAAGAGCCTTCCAAGGTCATCTGCAATGCATATGTATGAAAGAGGCATTTCTGCCAAGACGTGCTAAAGTGAAGCAGTCCTCAAATGGTTTGCCCAACCCTAATCATTCACAACCTCATAGTTTAAGAACATTTGCTTTCTTCAGTGCTGGCAGATTTGTCAAAACAAGAAGCTTATTATAAAAATCAAAAATGTTACGCTAAGCTTTTGAGAAAGACGCTAAGCCTTTTGATTTTTAAAGGGGAAATTAGCAGGCAGTGTCAATGCCATATTTTGAAAACCATGAGCCAAGGCCAGAACTTGGCAAGTCTTTTTAATCTTCCAGACTGAACAAAAATTGCTTGTGTGTGTGTGTGTGTATGTATGTATAATTAATTAAATGAATCATGTAGCCAAGTACAGACATTCTCAGCTGTTTTATAAGCTTTCTATAGACTGCTTAACTTCACAAGACACTGTTGTGGTGGTGATGGCAATGATATGATGGTACGATGATGATGAACTTAACAGATATGATGGTACGATGATGATGATGATTCTGACTTTTGGCAATTCTATGGGCCAGATCTCTCCACATTTTCCGATTTTGCGCTATTCTTTGAATTGTTCTACGCTCTGGCTGGTGTCAGCTTTAATGGTGTCCAGACACTGTGTTCTTTGATGGCCTGGTTCACAATGGTTGGCCCAGGGGTCCCACGTAACCTGCAAGCCTTTTCTTTTTATGCCCCAAATGTCATTGAGTTCTGAAGTCAGATTGCCAGTACAAGCGATGCTATTTTTCTGCCAATTTTTCAAAGATATCAGGACCTCATTCTATATACAACAATAAGGATCAAGTCTCCAGAAACTCAACCCTAAATGAAACAGAAGCTTTTCAGATTTGCAAATTATAGGCTGAGAAGGAGCCATGGATATCTACTAGCCCAATCTCTCCCTGGTGCAGGAATCCTCATTCAGAAAAAATGGCTGTTTACTCTTTTGTTGAACCCTCTAGTGATGAAGCAGCCACAATTTCAGGAGACAGGTTGTTCCATTGCTTAACAACTGTCATAGTCAGGAAATTCCCTTTTAGTTCAAGTTTGGATTTCCCACTAAAAGATTTCACCCACTAGTTCTTTTTTACTTTCGAGTGGTAGGAAGAATAAACCTAGTCCCTTTATCTTATGACATCCTTTCCTGTATTGGAAGATTGCTATCATGTCTCCCCTTAACCTTTGCATCCTTAAGTTAAACATACCAAGCAAAACATATATTTTAAATGCTCTTCATAGGATTTCGTTCCAGGCCCCTCACCAGTGGTGGGGTTCAAATTTTTTTTTACTACTGGTTCTGTGGGCATGGCTTGGTGGGCGTGGTGTGGTGTGGCTTGGTGTGGCTTGCTGGGCATGACAGGGGAAGGATACTGTAAAATCTCTATTCCCTCCCGATCAGCTGGGACTGGGGAGACAGAGAATAGATGAGGGTGGGGCCAGTCAGAGGTGGTATTTACCGGTTCTCTGAACTACTCAAAATTTCCACTACCAGTTCTCCAGAATTGGTCAGAACCTGCTGAACCCAACCTTTGCTCCTCACCATCTTTGTTGCTCTTCTCTGCAAGCTTTCCAGTTCCTCAGCAACCTTTTTGTATTGTGGAAAGTAGAATTAGACATAGTATTTCAGATATGGTCTGACCAGTGCAGCACAGACTGGTATTATTACATCCAATGATCTTACCACTACACTTCTATTGTTGCACCCTAAAACTCCATTAACTTTTTAGGAGCTGCAGCACATTGGTAGTTTACCAAGACCTTTCTAGTAAGTACTATTACTAAACCCCTACTACCTATCTTCTACTTGTGCATTTATTTCTCCTTCCCCACACACACACATAGGTGCATGTACAAACAAACATACACACCATGTCCAGGGTTTAAATCCTAGACCCCTTTTTCTTACTTTTTAAGTCAACAGACTTTGGGGCATTTTTATCCCAGTCTTCAGTTAGACACCTCTTCTATTCTTACATAATAGTATTATCTGGCCTTAACCACTCCAAACTTGATTGCAGAAAGTATGGCTTCAGCAACAGAGTGGTCAATGCCTGGAATGCACTACCTGACTCTGTGGTTTCTTCCCCAAACCCCCAAAACATTAACCTTAGACTGTCTACTGTAGACCTCCACCCATTCTAAGAGGTCTTTAAGGGGCGTGCATAAGTGCACCAACGTGCCTACTGTCCCTGTCCTATTGTTCCCTTTTATCCAAATACATCTCATGTATTCATAATCTTGCCTATACTTGTATCTGTTTTCTAATATATGCTTAATGAAAATAAATAAATAAAATAAAGTACCTGTACTACCGGTAGATATATTTGTGCAAATGTATTTCTTGCTATTGATGCCCTTAGGAATCCAGAAACAACTGGAGGTAAAGAGTACTTTCAAACTGCAGATACAATTTCCCTAAAGAGCTACTGCAATCAAATGGACTTAGCAGAAACACTGACACAAAGGGGGTGGCAATCCAAGATAATTAATGTGTTTGACAATAAGTGATGACAATCAGGCTACTTACATTCATGGATTTTGGAGGAGTTTGTGGCTGTTACTATATAATGTTGTACGTTACTCAGAATCACCTTGCAGCAAAATGAGCAGCAAACAAATTTAATAATAAAATTAAAATATCTGAGAAATAATTGTGGATGAGCATAGTCCCAGAAGAATGGAAAGACTGAATACTGTTTCTATCTTCAAAGGGGGGAAAAAGACCTGGGTAACTTCAGGCCAGTCAACTTGTCATCAGTAGTGACCAAAACATTGGAACAAAATGTAATCATTATGTGCTTATTTAGAAACCAATGCCCTGCTTAGTAAGAATTAGCATGGTTTTATCAATAAAAAGTCAAACCAAACGAACACAATTTTCTTTTTTATATGGTGGCTAGTTCATATGACACAGTGTACGCTGGCTTCAGCAAAGCTTCAACGCAGTCTTAATAATATGAAGATTCATGAGCATTTTGAAGAACTGGAACAATATGGTAGAAATTAATCAGATGAATTTCAGCAGAGAAAAGTGCAAAGTCCTATAGAACAGTAAGAAAAATTAAATGCATGGATAAAGGATGGCAGGACTCATACTGGACAGCAATAGATACACAAGGTGATGAAGCTGCAACACATGCACATACATGAGCAATGTGATAAAACTCAAACAAGCAAACACAATCCAAGTTTCTGTCAATGGAAGTATATAGCATCAAGATCAAGTTAATTCTGTTTCTTTCTGTACTGCTTTGGTTAGAACATATTATAATATTGCACCCAGTTCTGCTATTTAGAAAAAAAATATGACAAACTGTGTTCAAAGGAGTGCAACCAAAAGAAAAGGCACATGGAAGGAAAAAAATACTATGAGAAATTGTTGGGGGTATTGAGTATATTTAGCCTCAAGAAGATAAGACTGTGGAGAGACATGACAGCTGTTTTCAAGTATCTACAGAGTTGTCACGAAGAAGATGGAGAAGAACTGTTCAGAATTGTTACAAAAGGGGTAGAGGATAAATAATGGGTGTAAATCATAGGGAAGCAGATACTGTATAATGAATCACTTCCTAATGTTAAGAACTATTCAATGGTGGAATAGGCTGCATTAATTGGTAGTGGACTCTCCTTCACTGGAAATATTTAAGAAGATGGATGACCATCTGTTGAAAATATTATAGCAGTGGATTTCTTCCATAAGCAGGAGGCTGAACTAGATTGATCTTGCAGGTCTTAGATTCTGTGATTCTAAGAACAGGGAACTGAAACTATTTTTCAGCATATTAACTGAAAATGGAGCACTATTGTAATGCAAAGAATGTTCAGGTTTAATTGTCATGATAAAGCTGTTTTGATGATAATCATAACAGACTGCTCCCAAGGATCTACTTTGGATCTAAACACAGGCATTATTCATTCTATTTCTATTTTACACTGTATGCGTAAGTCACTACAGTTGATGTTGGAGCAGAAATCTGTAATTTCATAGTCTTATCAGGAATATATTAGTTTCTGTGGGAGTCTCTATGACTTAATCTTCCTAGAGATACATTAAAGAAAATCCCTCAACACAGAAAGCAGACAAGGTAATAATGATCAGAGTCTCATATACATTCTCCAGGGTTACTGTTATAAATGTCAAGGTATCTGATCAATTGCTTCTTTATGCATTTCTAAACATTTCTAGATATATAAAATTAGAAAGATCAAAGGTTATCTCCAATATTATCAGCGTAGAAGGCAAATAGCAACTAAAACGGGAGGCCATTTGTAGCAGGGACCAGATTTAGCTTGCCATGTACTTTAGCTGTTTATCCTCCTAGACTATATTATATATAACTATATACATACAATTCGGTTGGATGGTGATTTCTAGGCCTTTTTTTTTTCTTTCATAAACCCAAAATGTCCTTTTTCTCTGGACTGACTGAATGCATTAGCTAAGAAGGCTTCTTCTTAGAGTAGAGGTATTTGTATACTGAGAACTATCTCAAGTGTTACACCATATCTCCATCAGGAATTACAAATAATTTTATCATAGAATAAAACTTACTAAGAACAACTAAATATTGATGCTTTGCATTTACTAAACACTAAGTTGAATGAATAAATTCTGGCTAGCATTTGTTCTTCCTCAGAAAAGGAATACACTCTTATAATCTGAATAACAGAAGTTCACCTGTTGTATGTAAGATCCATAGCATTGTCCCATCTAAGTCTAGTGTCCTAGTGATATTACTAATCATATTCATGTATATTCAAGTTCTCTCGTACTTTGGTTGTCTGTACACAAACTCTCCTAAGTGTTTTAAAAGCATTTCTTCACAATCTTTTTTATTCTACAATTTATTTAGTACGGAGGTAAATGCTTTATGAATTTTTTATCTACATACATGCTAACAAAAATGCAATGAAAACATATATGTCTCTGTAACAAATTGACATTTTAAGAGTTCAGAGCTGTGCAAACAATATCTACTGGGAACTGGGAAGTATTTGCACCTATAACATTGTTTACCAACATAGGTTGAGGGAAGACAAAGAAGAAGAAGAAGAAGCTGAGACATAGGATGTGAAAGCCAAACATGTGTCCTATTAGTTGATGAAGGAAAAAATAGTATTTATATTATGATAGCACAGGTCTCTAGAACAAGCAACAGGATGTGGCACAGACTTCACATTGTACTCACAATGTTCATTGGAATAAATAACATTTAAAAAATCACACAGAATGGGATACTTGTAATGAAAACAAGACAGCAAAGAAGTATAGATTTGAGATTTAACGATCTGTCTACTTCCTTTGCCCAGCAGGGTGTTCTATCATTTAAAAAAAGAAAATTTAAGGGTTTTTTCCTTCATTATTTTCACAGTGTCTGATTCTCTTTCCTGTAGAAACGTTGATGGCAATTATCAAAGTGTACTGGAGTTAAAACATAATTCTTCACTTGTTATACTTCATTTTAAAAAATAAAGTCACAGCTATTTAGAAGCTATTTAGCAAGTATTGCTTTAGGCTACAGCTCTTAGCCAACTGCAATTTGTCAGCCAATGTATTTTGAACATTGTAAATTTTCATCAGTATTTATTTTTCATTTAAATGTATATGACCACTACATTTCTCAAAACAATTCTGGGTTGCAAAGTGTGTGTGTGTAAAAACCCTTATATGTATATAACCATTGAAGTATACAACCTACAATCCAATAAATGGCGGCTGATTTTTTTTAAAAAATAGTATCAAACCAACAGAAGTTCTCTAAATAGCATGTAGTAATTTTTTTTTTTTAAGCTAACTTTTTGAGGACATTATTCCAGTGGTCACACTGCATGAGTTCTCAAACAACCACAATTGTGGTTTCTCAAAGGTTGTACTTGCAAAATCCTAACAATGCAAAATAGTAGTGATAGTTTGAAAAGATGTAGCGCTTTTCTACTTTATGTACAATAAAAGTAGAATAACTCAAAATCAATGAAATGACAGAACTGAATACGAAATGAACAGCTGACCAGGGTAAGAAGGAAAAAACATGTTTGGGGAAAAGTATTAACAGGAAACCTGTTCATTCCACAGAACATTTTATAAATAAGCCTTGCACTCCTTGTATGAAATAGGAACATAAACAAAATCAAAGGATATGAAAGGCTTTTTTATAGAATGTTGATCATAGTGACACCATTCACAGACTACTATATTAGTAAATTAGTTTCCCATAATTGGATACTCTTCAGAGAGGCTGAAATTATAATTCAGATTTCTGAACCAGCCCCAAACTACAAAACACTACAGTACACAATTGCCTTGAGAGCATGTTGAAAGAGCCACCACTGCCATCAAAAAGTGAAGCTACTCTATTTCTTCCCTTCAGTGTGCCAGGCATTACCTATGTTTATTTTTGGGTTTGATTTCTTTACACACGTCTTTGAATAGCATTAATAATCCAAGAAGTGTGTCAGTTTTACTCATCTATCAAAGGCCCAATCATCTCCTGGGCAAAGATGCTGTCAGTTCTTATTGTGTTGAAGCTAGTGACACCAAGAGAAAATGCTAGCTGCTGTTTTTGTTTATTAAAGTTCAGAAGTTCCTAAGGGGAAGTAAACAGCAATGTCTTCTTTCTCAGAGCATAAAGGTCCTTAATATAACCCTTAATACCCAAAGGAAACCCAGTATTTTCTATTCCCTTTCGCTCCCATTCCACTTGAAAGGAGACATAAGCAAATTTACCGCTAAACATTTTTCATCCTGGTAATAATAATAATAATAATAATAATAATAATAATAATAATAATAATAATAATAATAATAAT
>JANHFT010002176.1:18150-34203 GCA_032467955.1 Pseudoxenodon macrops | reverse complement strand
GAAGAAAAAAACATTTCCTACCCCGTCTCTTATTCCACTCTTTCCTTCAACTTCCATTAAAGAGAGAGCTAGTTTTAATTGAGAAAACACTGTATCCAAAATTTTATAATAAAACGGTCTCACCCCGGGATTCACCGGCTTTTCCTCCGCTTCACGGTGGCCATTTTTCCAGCTCTGGAAGCACAAAAGGCTCCCGTCTTAGCGTTCGGTCCGGGGCTTTTAACTGAGGTTCCAGGGGAGTTGCGTCTCCCCCGGACACCTCAATCTGTGCCCCGTTTCACCACTTTCCCTCCAGGAAAGTTTCGGGTCCAAAGACCCCCGAAAACGCCTCGATCCAGAGGTTTCTTCCAGAGCGCCTGGATTTCACCTCTGCATCGCTGGAGTTGGCTCCGCCCTTCTCCATAAATCATTTTTGAATGAATCTCCTGTTTTATGTATAAGGCTACTCCTCTTTTAGCTTGATCTGCTAATGATGTGTATACTTTCCCAAATTTCCTGTGTTCTAGATATTTTCTATGTTGCTTCTTAATATGAACTTCTTGCAAACATATGATTTCAAATTTTATTTTCTCTAATTTGTTAAATATTCTTCTTTTTATTGCCGAATTTAATCCATTTATATTTAATGAAATAATTTTTATTTCTATTTCCATTTCTACTTATTTAGTTGACCAGTTGCTCTAGTTACTCTTTGTTCTTTTGGGTCTTTTGTTCTCACCCCTTCTCTTATTGCTCTCTCCTCTTGTTCCATTAATTGCCTTATTTGTCTTTATCTTCTTCCTTCTCTGTTTGGCTTTTCACCCCTTCTTCTTTTCTTGGTTTCATGTCTTCCAGGAATTCCAGATTTTGTTGATAGAATAACTCTGCCTTTCCCAGCGTGTCTAGTCTGTGTCTTTGTTCCTGCCAGTTTACTATTAATCCTTCTGGGATCAACCATCTGAAATTCACTCCCTTTTTAATCAAACATTTTGTCAGAAATTGATAAGTTCTTCTTGTATCTCTCACTCTTCTTGGTACTTGTTTCAGTATCACAATTTCTTTGGTTTTGTGCTTTATTGTAGTATTTCTTGCCATTTACAAAATCTGGTTTCTGACCGCTTTTTTGGTGAATCTGACATGTACTTCTCTGGGTAAATTATTTCTCATAGCATATCTTTTGTGTACTCTGAATATTTCATCAATCTCATTCAAAACCTTCTCCTTCTGTTGCATCATTGGTTTTGGTAATATCTCTGCTACCAATTCTGGCAGGTTTTCCCCTTTCACTTCTTCAATATTTTGGAAGCGCAGATAATAATCAACCTTATCCATCTCCAAGGTGATAATTGCCCTTTCCTGAATTCTTCCAACCGCCATGGTGTTTACATTGATCTCCTCCACTTTTTTTTCCAGGTGCTCATTTTTTTCTTCCACTCTTTGAATTCTTTGTTCTGATTTCTCCATCATCTCTTCCAGCTTCCCCACTTTCTCATTTACTTTGCCTATTTCTGCTTTTAAATCCAGGTGGATTGCTTGTAGCATGTTTTTTAATTCCTGTTGTGCTGTCATCTCTGTAGTCTTCTGTGCTGTTGGGCTGGCTGTTATTAGTAAATGCGATGTCATCTTCTTGCTCATTTTTTCGGAACAGCAATTTATAATCCAAATCAATCAATATTTGTAAATCCAATCGGTGAAGCCTTCAACATCAACTCCCAAAAAATTTAAAAAAGGAAAAAATAATGATAAGAATAAAAATCCAAAAAGCCCAAAGAATCCTGTACTTGCCTTCACACCACATTTGTGCTCGAGGCAGCCCTTGCCTCATGCTCCTTTGGATTTGGAGCTGTAAGATGCATCCTGTTGCTAGGGGTGAGTGGGGCAGGATCACATTGTGACTCCATGTTGTAATGGGCTCCAGGAGGAGGAGAGGATCCCATCTCCTCCAATGAGAAGTGCGCAAAAGTTCATTCTGCTGTGCAAGGCACTGAAAGAGTGCCTCGTGGCCTGCTCGACATGTCATATCACAATCAGGGGGGGAGAGATAAACATACAGAGAGAGACAAAAAGAGAGAGAGAGACATACAGAGAGAGACACAGAGAGGGGGAAGATATATAGAGAGACACAGAGAGATATACAGAGAGATGGGGAGAGAGGCAGGGCGATAGAGTGAGAGTGAGAGAAAGAGGGTTTTGTTGCTTTCTAACAACCAGTTGTCTGCCCTAATGACTGGCTGGGTAGGTGTGGCTATGGGGGTCATGCGACTGAGCAGAAGTGAGTGATGTCGAGTTGACCACACCCATCCAGGTTTTGTGACTCCCAGTGTTTTCTTTTCTGTGGGAAATGGGTCCAAATGGCTCTTTGAATGTTTAAGGTTGCAGACCCCTGCCCTAATCCAATGGGAATAAAATCCAAAATCACTGTAAACTCCAGGAGGTAAAAAAAACAGCTTTAAGAAAAGAAAAAATATCAAAAAATATCCAACAGCAAAAAAAGAAAAATATGTCTTTTAAAAAAGTGAAGGGAAGATTAACAATAAATAAAATAAAAAGAGAATGCCACCAAATCTTCTTCTGGTCTAAAAATGCAGAAACACAGTCTTCACTCGCTGTTTCTTTCTCTTCTCCGGCGTGGCTGCCCCAGCTTTGACAGCTTCGATCATCTGTCTTCTTCGTCGCTTGGTCCAGAGCTTCCAGCTGGTGTTTTAGGGAAGTTGTGATTTCCCTCTCCACACCAGCCTGTGCTCCGGTTCTTCACTGTCCTTCCAGGACAGTTCTGGGTCTGCTGGACCCCCTAAAGAGGCAGGATTTGGCAGGATTTTGGGACCCCGAAACTCTTATCATGCTGCTGTGACTCTAGCCACCACCCTTTTTCCTGATTTAAGTATTAAATCAGATAGAATTATATGGAGAAGTAGCAGGACTGAAAATTAATACAAATAAAACAAAAATATTAGTGAAGAATTTAACAGATAAATGAAAAAGGAAAATGGAGGAGAATTTTGGCATCCAGATAGTGAAAAATATTAAATACTTGGGTATATATTTAACAGCAAGATGTATAACAATAAAAAAGATAACTATAATAAATTGAAAGCACAAATAGAAATAGATCTGAAGAAATGGAAAAATTTACAAATGTCATTAATGGGTAGAATAGCAATAATTAAAATGAATATTCTTCCAAGAATGTTAAATTTATTCCAAACAATACCGATTAAGTTCGAAAAAAATTCTTTGAAAATCTAAATAAGACAATTGGGAAATTCATTTGGCAAGGGAGAAGAGCAAGAATTAAAATGAAATTATTACAAGAGATAAGAGTGAGAGGTGGATTTGGAGTTCCTAATTGGGAAATATATTATCAAGCAGCAGCATTAACATGATTGAAAGAATGGATTACATTGAGAAATGCAAGATTATTGACTCTGGAAGGACATGATTTACAACTAGGTTAGCATGCCTTTTTATGGTATGATAAGAACAAAATACATTCATATTTTCAGAAATACCTTTTAAGAAATAGTTTATTAACAGTATGGGACAAGGTAAAAGAGAAACATTATATGGAAATACCAATGTGGCTTTTAACAATGGAAGCACTTATACTGTTCATCCAAATACTATACACTTGCAAAATATTGTTAGATACAAGGATATTTTAACAGAAAAGGGAGAACTAAAACAAAACAAGAATTAAAGATTCAAGGAATTAGAACATTTGAAAATACAATCAAGGTTTGATAAAGATAAAAAACAATATGGTTTTAATTTAAGAATTATGGAACTAGATGAAATATTGATGGGAAAAGATGAAAAAATGATTAAGAAACTGTATAACTATTTGTTACAAGTTGAAATGGAAGAAGAAGTGGTGAAAGAAACAATGATAATATGGATGAATTTTTTGGCTACACAATAGAATTGGAGAAATGGCAACAATTGTGGGAAACTATAAGCTAACCATGTCAACAGCGTATAAAGAAAATATGTGTAAAATGTTTTATAGATGGCATATGTCACCAAAAAAGTTAGCAAAAATGTTTAAAGACAACTTAGCAAAATGTTGGAAATGTAATCAAATACCAAGTTCGTATTATCATATGTGGTGGACATGAACTGAAGCAAGAAATGTTTGGATTAAAATACAAACATGGTTAGGAAAAATAGTGGGAGAAAGGTTAGAATTGAAGCCAGAAATATTCTTATTGGGTATATTACCAGAGAAATATAAGAAAGAAGATGCTTATTTGATAGTTCATATAATAACAGCAACAAGGATTGTATTTGCACAAAATTGGAAAGCAGGAAACACACCAGGAGATAACAAATAACAAATAACAAAGAAAATTTTAAACTGTGCAGAAATGAACAGATTGACATTAAAAATAAAAGACAAAGAGGATTCATTGTTTTACAAGACCTGGGGGAAATTTTACAAATGGCTTGAAAATGAAAAATAAGTGAAGTAAGAGAATAGAAGTGAATGGTGAGCTCAGATGTGATACTATGAAGGGAAAAGGGGAGGGGGGAAATATAGAATTGGATATACAACAGTAGATGAACACATGAAACTTAAAGAAATATATGAAGGTAATTTATAAAGATAGAATATGGAATAATATAAGGTTGTTGGGAAAAAATCAAGGTTGCTGGAATACCATCCCAAAACAGAAAGGAAGGAGAAGGAGAGGAAGGAAGAGAAGTAGGAAGGAAGGAAGGAGGAGGAGGAAGGAAGGAAGGAGGAGGAGAGAAGAGAGTGAGGAGAGAGAGCAGGAGGGGAGATCGAGAAGAGGAGTTGGAGAAGGGAAGGGAGGTAGGAAAGGAAGAAGAAGGAGAGGAGGGGAAGAAAGGAAGGATAGAGAGGGGGGATGGTAGAAAAGCAATCTTGAACTTATGAAAGAAAGAGGTCTACTATAGAGTGCGGCTTAACCCTGGTGACGAATGGAAGACAGCATTCAACTGTCCTCTAGGAAGTTATCAATTTAAGGTGATGCCATTTGGGTTACAAGGAGCACCTTCCATATTTATGCAGCTTATAAACAAAGTGCTACAAGACCATCTGTATAACAGGGTGCTCGTGTACCTGAATGACATATTAATCTACACCAAAACCCTAGAGGAACATGTTGCATTGTTATGCCAGGTCTTATGCAAGTTATTGGCTGTCAAACTTTACACCAAATGATCCAAATGCTAATTCCACCAGTTGCAGTTGGACTATTTGGGCATCTGTATTTCCCCAAAGGGGGTGGAAATGGACCCCGGAAATGTGAAGACAGTTTTGGACTGGCAGGCCTCATGGACACGTAAACAACTACAGGGTTTCCTGGGGTTTGGAAACTTCTACTGCTCGTTCGTTCTGTCTTTTGTCCTCATGGCCCTTCTGTTAATGGATTTACTGCAAATCAAACATTTGGTTGGGATGCCCCGCCCTGATCAACCCCTTCAGTGGACGATACCATGTCAGCAAGTGTTCGAACAACTGAAAGCACTGTTTGCAAGAAAACCGGTGCTCTGATATTCAGACCCTACCAAGCCCTTCATCGTGCATGCAGACGTCAGTGATGTAGCAGTGGTAGTGGTTCTCTTGGAAGCCAATGAGCAGGGTAATTTACAACCATGTCCATACATGTCCTGAAAAATGGACAAAACCTAACACAAATGGGTCATCTGGGAGAAGGAGGCATTTGCAGTTTGGTGGGCCTTGCTGTCCTGGAGACATCTGCTAGAAGGGGGGGATTGCCATTTGAGGTCTGGACAGACCATAAAAACCTGGAGGCTCTGCAAACCTCAAGTCAGCTCTCGCTGAAACAAGTCAAGTGAGCATTATATTTCCAGTGTTTCAACTTCCGGCTGAGATATATCCCAGGTGGCAGAAATTTTTTGGCTGATGCTCTGTCTTGTAAGCCTCAATACACCACTGACCAGGTGGTACAGGCCATCATCCCAGTGTTGCCACTGGAGGGAGACTCCAAAATGGCCAACATCCGTCATCACTCAGCTGAGAGCACAGATGGTGAACATAACCAGTGACATTCAAGTGGCTCTTCCGAATAATGAATAAGGCCAATAAGGAAACCTCAGTCACAGGGATGTCCTGGCATGGAAAGGGTCCAAGATCTATGTCCCGAGTAATGTCAGACTCGAAGTCTGCGCTAGTGTCATGACGTTCATGTAGCTGACCATTTTGGGTTTCTCAAAACCTTACACCTGATGAGCCATCAGGTCTGATGTCCCAAGCTTAAAAAAGATGTCAAGGATTACGTTTGTAGTTGCATGACTTGTGCCACGATGAAGCAAACCATCCAGCCTCATGCAGTCTGGGGCATCTCCAGTGAGGCCCTAGGAGGAGATGATACCTCGATCTAAGTGACTGTGCAGGAGTGTTGATTGAGCAAAGTATGGAACCGGGTGAGTGATCGGCTATTTTAAAGAGAAAAAAAACTTTTTAAAATGGAGGAGTGAAAGTGTCTGGAATGGAAATTGGTGGCTAACTGGCACTTGGACTTAATATGGGAAAAGAAAATGAAGATTAAACAAGAATCCTAAAGATTGTTGCTTTTACAATTGGATTGGGGGAATTTGTAAAGATTTAAAAAGAATTTGGAATGAAAATACTTTAAATGTGGATTTACATTAACAAAGTAAGGAGTCTATGAGAAAATTGGCTATGCCACCTGCTGGTGGAAAGATGAACTCGGTGAAGAGAGAAGGAAAAAAACTGTATGCAGCTGTTGAGGTTTGACCTTGCTTTTTGTGGAAGATAACCTGGAAACTGTGAGAATTGGAAGGAGTATTTGTTTTGGTCTGGATTCCTATAGTCTTGGAGGAAAAGGTGAAAAAACTGTTGGACTTGATATGGAGTGAACCAAAGTAGGTGATTGGACACACAAGGAATTTGTCTTTTGTGCATATGCTCTCAGTGTACATAAAAAGACAAGATACATTAATCAATATTATTTTTAATTTATAAAGCAATAGGATTACACTTTCATATGTGAAATGGAAGACATTAGAAAACAGTTGTCAAGACCCCTTGAAAAGAAAATGGAGCAACAAAGCAAAGTCGGCATGATTCCTTTGAAGCCAATACTATTCCCTTCTTTCAAATATAAAGCCTTCCAGAAGGGATTATGTCAAACTCTATATTAAAAGTCATCACTTTAGGAATTGCCATCTATGGTCCTTCCATTTTATTTTGTGCCAACACTAATGAGTTTAATACTAGCGATATCTCTTAAAATAAACAAGTTGGTCGTGCCACTATAAGATCTCTGCTGAGGTAGGTAGATCAATGCATACAAATATATACAAAAGGCACTGAAGAAAATAAAGATGGTGTTGCTGAATACCCATTTCCATCAAAGCTAATTGATGCAAATAATATAACAAAACCCATTCAAAAGCAACTAAATTATAAATTATTAAATATCAAATAATAAAGATGGTCATACCAGGAAAGGAGATGCTTTGCCTCAAGCCCATGCAGTCTAGTCCTGTAGGTGTGCTCTGGGAATAGAGGTGCAACTTGAGAGGAAGGGCATCAGTGGCCACTGGAGAAGTAACTGATTTTGTTTTAACCTACGGAAAAAAAGTAGTAACATGTTTACAAAAACGGCTAGCCTGAACTCCAAAGAGATTAGTGGTTTTTTAAAAAATCTTGCCTTAAATCCAAACAATCTGGATAACAGAGAGCAAATAAGAATGCTAAAGGAGAGCAGGGAGTATTCTCTGAGGGAAAAGAGCTTTGTAGATATCAGAAATGCTAAATAAGTCATTTTATTAAAAGGAAAAGAAGGCTCTTAAAATTACACATTTGTGATAACGAAGGGTGGAGGAGAATGAATTAATACTGTATGGTCCTTGGTGTTCTCCATGCAGTTGGTTAATATTTAATACTCCTTCTAATAAAGTTGAATTTATGTCGTTTGTATTCTAAAATATAAATGATATTCTAAAATAGAAATACTTTTCAATCCACTCATCATAAGAATGTACATATGACACCATGCATCCTCTATGAGACAAGAGAGGCAATAAAGAAGACCTATCTGTCAGGATAAACCTTCCCTTTTATGGTTAGTCTCACAAAAGCGAACACAAAATTGCCATGTTGTGTTAGAAACAAAGGAAGCAGAAGAGCTAGCTAACAGAATCACTGAAAGGGAAGAATGAGATGCAAACAGAGAGAACAGACAAATTATATTTGGTTCCTTACATTGAGTTGATCTTCTGGGAAGTTACTTGATTCGTTCTCTCTGTCTGACTGGGCCTCTTTCACAAAGGTCCTTTTTCGATTTCTCTCCATCCATGTATCATCAAAGCTGAAGCATTTGTACAGAGATTTGTGTCTCTTCTGCTGGATGTGCTTTTTTATCTTTCCCTCCTGGGCATAGAAGGGAAGGATCCAGGCCTTGTCCTCTACATTTGAATCCAAAGACCCTGGCATTTGAATAGACTTTTTTCGGCAAGGAAGACCATGCTTTTCACCTGACCTCTCTTCTGCTGAAATCTCACTTGGTTGGGAATGTTCCTATTTTACAAATAACAGGTGAAAATATCTTTAAAACGTGTTTCTTTGTTGACCATTTTGGGCAGTTCACTGCAAGCAGTCATTATAAATCTGGAAAATCTTATTACAGTTGTCCTTTTTTAAAGTAACATAATTCTTTCTAAAGTAGCATGTCTTATAAATAAAGTCTTTGTTGATTCAGTGTGGATGCTGCAATCTAAATGATGCCTGGATTTGCACTCACCTGTATTAACTACATGTAAAAACTGGATACATGGTCATATAAGCAACTGAGTAAAAATATTTTAGCATAGTGTAAATACCCTTGACCAGTTGCTCCAGGGCAGCACGTGGCAGGGCTCACTTGCCATATTCTGTTTATGGTGCAGTCCCAGTCACAAATCCCCCTCCCACGTGCATTACTCATAGAATTGCATAGAAAACTCTAAACAGCTATTTTAATTGTTAATCTAGAAGGACAGGCATCAGAAGACTTTTGACCAAGGGTTCCTTAAAACTGAAGCTGCTGCTAAGAATATACAATTAGCAAAGTTCAATTAGCTATTTTCTTAAGTATCCTTTGAATTGTCCATGTATGATAACTGTTGTTGGGCCTATAATAAGGAACACCTTGCAATATACAAATGTGCCTCCAGAGGGCACAATAAAGTTATATTTAGCTGTGACAGTTCACTATCTTCCCTAATGATAACAAGATTATTGTCCATCAATCGAAAATTGCTTGGTACACGTAGATGCCTCTCTATTTTTGGAATGCTGGCTTCCCCTAAGAACTATGTCCCTTTTTCCTTTCTATTATTTCAACCAGAAATAAAAATTTACAGATGTAAGTTCTACAAAAAGAAGTTAAACAAACTTCTATGTATATAGATGTATATAACTATCTATATACACAAGTCTGCTCTATATAGAAATCCACCTGGCCACTTAAAACTGCTACAGACATGATCCTCCCTTCTCTGGTCACTGGGCATTGCTTTCCAGAGGCCATTGGGACTTTCGTTACCGAAAGACCTGACATCTGGCTTCTGCAGTAGCATCTGCCTGCAAAATGCCCATTCAGCAATTTTCAGAGCCTTATTCAGGGTCCTTATAATTATGGATTTAGCACTGTTTTGGAAGAATACTAGACTTGTGTTTAAATACTGGATTATCATTTTTGACAGATGCTGTTCCTATGCTACACAGAAGGTTAGTTTTTTTCTCACTGCTTCTGCCAATAAAGGATTGGCCATACTTTTCCTGGTTTTATTACTTTCCTGAACCACCATTTTGCCTACTCTGTTCTGGGCTACAATTTATGGGATACTTCTATCTTTGTTGACCATGAGGACAGAGGTGGACTCATTACCATTCCCTAGCAGGATTAGTTTAAGATAGAGCTTTTTTCCCTATCAATTCACTCCTATTTCAACCTACAGTCTCCCTTGTGCTTGTAGCCTAATTGATACATCATAATCTGTTAGTCAGGCCCCTTGGCAGCTGGCTAAACATACCATAAACTTCCTTGCCCTCAGTGAGATCAGCTGCAGCACATATGGGGGGGGGAAGAGATTGGAGGCTACTTTCTTGCTTGGGCTGTAAAGTCAGAGAAAGCCACCAAGTGCTTTCTTAACTTCTCCTACATTTAAACAAAAAGAACTGTACTGGGGATCATTCTTATTACATTGGCAGACTAGGGCTCAGCCATCAGGACAGAATCATTTATGCCAGCATACCTTTCTGCCTCTCAAGAACTAATGGACAGTAGTTTAATGTTTGACCATTGCCTTTGTCTTCTCTATAGGAGGGCAGGTAATATGAACCTTGTCTGGACCCTGCAAAGCACCTCCTGAATGCATGGTTGCAGCATAATTGCACAGATAATGTGGCCTCATATAGTACATCTTTACTGAAAGTAAACAAAAACAAAAAACCCTAACCCCTCATTACAAGACAGTAACAGAGAAAATTACCATCATTGAATTTTAACTAAGGTATTTAAAATGAAAAACCGGCGTTTGTCCAGAAAATGAAAAAGAGGCACTCTTTCAGCACCGTTTTTCAAAGGTCACTTCTGAAAGCAAATGTATGACTACAATACTGTATCCTCACATACTTATGAAACATGAAAATGGAACTAGTTAGCTCTCAATATTTTTTTCTGAACAGTCTTATAACCAGAATTTTAAATTATTGTCTCATCTTATTTCCAAATTCTCTGAAGAATTTACACCAATGAATAGTTACAGTGCCATGTATCTTTGTGAGCAAGTTTCTAAAGTTATTTCAAAACATGAAATTTATAACATTGAGCATGACATCCAGATTAACCCAGAATTCCACAGGAGATACGTAACAAAAAAAACAACTTTTTAAAAATCCTTCTCCATACACTCATTGCCAATACATATAATCTCCTGCAGAGCAACTCACCTCATCTCTGATTATATCACTCATTGAAGTAGTAGTGTTTAAGCTGATCTGTGACTGGCTGCTTATCCCACTGTCTTCTCTCAAATAGTCATTATCTAATGAGTGCATGGACTGCAAGAAACTAGATCTGGGTTTCAATGTCTTTGGCCTTTCGGGTGCTTCCAAACCGCCATCACTAACAGAGATATTTCCAAGAGATATCAATGAAGTTGAACTTAATTTACCAGGATAATGGAAGCCCATGCGCTGATGAGCAGTTCGAGGACTCTGTGGCTTGGGACTCATTGGCCTGCATGGCATGTCTTTACGTTCATACATTGACAACTGGGGGCAAGAAGGAGTGAAATGGGGAAATGATGACTGCAGATCAATTGGAGTAATTGGAGATTTCAGCCAGAATTCTTCATAGGAAGTATCCCCATCATTCCCCATCATTTTCTCTTTACCGTTACAATCTGGGCTATAGGATGACTCTCTCCTCTTCCTCCTGGTGTCTATAGGTAGAAAGTCAGCAGGACCAAAGGAATAGAACTGCCCACCTCCTGTTGATGAGCCATTAGAAACACTGTATTTAAAAAATTCTTGTCCATTTTGATACTCCTTATTTTCCTTCAATGTTTTTCTACTAAAGTTTCCAGAGCTCCTATTTGAACAGAGATTTTGCTTTAGGCTATCTGCCTCCTTGCTTTTTAGAAAAACTTTCCAAGATTGGTGCACTTTCACTTTTTCTTTTTCATTTTTTAATGAAATTTTTGGACTCTGTTGAGCATTTTCCTTTTCCAGAGTTTTAGATTCAAAAAAACTTGAAAAGGATCTATGGGCCAAGGCCAACCGGCTCCGGAATTTTTTGCTATCTGTGTTTTTGTTACATTTAAAATCATTCTCTGGAGAGGATTTCTGGACTTCAGGGTACTCAGTAAAGTCATTATTGTCAATCTCTACAAATCCTAAAGTTGTTCCTTCCCCATATTTTACCTTGGCTAACATGGGAGTAGAAGAATATGTGCCTGCACTTTCTAAGAGTGTCCGACCAGAGCTAGAAGCTTTTCTCAGACTAAATCTATTGAAGAGTCTAGTAGGTCTTTCATAGAATAAATCGTCATCATCTGAATATTCTGCAAGGCATTGATCTTTGTTTTGCAAAGTAGAATTGGATGAATTGAGGTCTTTCCAATTATCTTCTACTTCATCTACTTCATCTGCTTTATCACTATCAAATGTTACTTCCTTAGTTTTCATATTATCTTGATTGTCAGGAAATGTTAGCTTAGATTTCCTGAAAGATGACATCTTGGGGAAAGCTAAAAATTTAGAATACTTAACAGACTTTTCTATGGCACCCACTTTGTTGATTCTCTGCACTGCCTTATAGAAACTATTGTTACTACCAAAAAAGTTAATTATATTATTGTCCATCTCTTCACTATTTGCACTTCCCATGCTGATATTATCTAGGCCACTGGTGCTATTGTCTTGTGTGTCAGTTTTCACTGAAGTGTCACAGATATCTGGATTCACATTCAGGTCGTAGTTTTTACTAATGCACTCTGAATTTTCTGTTGAAAAAACTTTATCTGATTCTGATTTGAGAGAAACAGCAATTTCCTCATGTATGACATCACAGATTTTGGAGTCTTCCTCCCCAATAATTTGCTTAGCATTGATTTTATTTCCTTGAAGATGAGTCTCATCATCATCAACAATGTCTTGGCACAATATATTTATACTATTTATTTCCTGTGTTCTTGCAATATTTACACAAGCATCCTGTTCTGCATTTGTAGTCATAGATTCATCCACTGCTGTACAGCCACGAGTTTGAGATTCATGGTTTGTTATTTGTACTGTCTCTAAGACAGAATCACCATTCAACTGACATGGTTTTCTTAGTGATATGTCTCTATTTGCTGCAGGCAGAGCCAAGGACAAAATATCTATGCACCCCTCTTCTTTCCAAGTTTGCACAGCACTTTCTAAAAGTAAATTAGCTGTGGATATATTGTTCACCAAACTAGTTTCCATAGATTTTGCAGCGACTGGCAAAGACAGTGAGTCCAGCGTGTTTGCATCCGCTTCACAATGTGTGTTTTTTGAACTTTCCTCAGAAGCCATCTTAACTAGGAATTCATCTTCATTGTATGGCAACACCTGCACAGAAAACATGTCATTGGTACAACTGGACTTCCCGTTTGGAATTTCTTCTGATTTTGTGGCATCCATGATGGTGTTGAGATGAGAGTTTGAATTCTCATGCTCTAATATCTCAGTAAATTTAGCCAAAGAGTTCTCAACTTCAACATTTGTTTGCAATAGTTCTTGATCAGGGGTTTCCATCAATAAAGCTTTTAACTCAGAAATGTTATCTGATTTTTCCTTCTGACACATATAATATGGTGTTAGTGCTACTTCAAAAGCAGCAGCAGCAACATCAACATTACTGCAATTGTAAGCCTTATTTTCTATATCATTGAGATGATTCAAAGGATATCTTAATATATTGGATGTACTGGGTTCCTGCTCTCTAAAATCTTTTCCTTTTGATGTCAGAATCTCATCTGACTTCTCATGGCCTACATATTTACTTTTCACTTCAGATGCTCTGAGAAAAGCCTCAAGATTTTGAGTTTTGATGCATTTGCTTTCCTTGTTCACATCTGCATTAATCATGGAAGCATGAACAACACAAGTATTATCATATTTATTTATCACATTGCATTTATCTATGTATCTTTCTGAGACATGAACATCACAGATGTGAGATTCAGAACTAATATGATTTGGAGACAACTCTTTAATTTCTACCTGATCCTTTGATTTCAGATGTCTTTTTAACACTACATTGGCATTTACATGTGTTGATATACATCCCATATTCTTCTTTTTAGAATTGTTTTCTGAGGAATTTGGCAACTGGGACAATACCAAAGACTGACATTCAGATGTATCTGTTCCTTTTGTTGTAAGGCCACAGAGCTGGGATTTGTTGGTCCCATGGGAGTTTTCTGTTTGCTTCTGTACATTTATATTTGAAATCAAGTGAGGAGTAAGAAATAACCCTTTAATATTTGTGTCTTTTCCCATTTTTAAGGATGTTTTTGAACAGTCTGTGTTTTCCTTAATATGAACATGACCTGATTCTTTTAGGGGCAATGTGGCGCATGATTGGCTTAATTTATCTGCCAGACAAAGGCAATTATTGATATGTTCTCTGATATCTTGACCATTTATATTTCCAGGAGAACTATGCCAGGATTTCATTGCTAAATTTCCTGGCTTTGTGGAAGGCACCGAAAATGTAGATTTAAAATCTGTGGGTGTCTGCTTTCTGCCATACAAATTTGTTTCTATGTTTTTCTCACTGTCAAAAATAGTCTTCTGACTATACTCGGTATTAAATATACAATCTTTTTTATACCTCATTTTGGAAGATTCATTATATCTTTTCCAACTTCCATTTGTTTCTAAATGAATATTAGGCAAACTGTTTCTGGAAACTGTTTCTGAGCAGGAACAGCAGGTTTCAGAAAAATTCAAAGAGCTTTCAGAGTTTGTTCTGAGATTAACTAATGTTAATGCTTCTGGGCTCATTCTCTCTTTGCTCCTGGCACCTTTAATTTGATCCTCTGAATGGGTATAGCAGTGCGCCTCTCTATTTGCAGATTTTGTCCCCACTTTTAACAAAGCTTCAGTCTGTAACACAAAATCATTTTTATTAGCCGTTGACCTTGTGGAGGTAATACTGTAAGGTAATACCTGCTCCTTTCCTTTGACGTCTTCAATTTTGGATTCTGGTGCTAATAGCTCCAATGCATATCTGTTTGTTGCTACATGTAAGACTGAAGGAAATTCCACACTTTCCTTCTGAATAAACCCAAACTCTTTTGTGAAACACTTGGGAGGTGACCTATCTCCTTTTGTTCTGGAATGCTTATGCCATGATTCGTCTATTTCGGAAGGAAGATTGGGTTCCCTAGTAACATCACTGGCAGTGGACTCTGAGTCTGACACACTTTCATAAGGCTCTGTCTTGACATCTGACAGTGATTCGCTTTGATGTGACTGGGTTTCAAAATAGTCTTCATCTGTTTCCTGGCCTGATCCACATATCTCCAGCTCTGGTGTATCTGGGATTGAAGAATTCTGGTCTTCTTCGATCTCTCCTTCACTTGTGCAGTTGTCAACTGGCTCTGAGGCCTATAAAAAGATGAGAAATTAATCAACAATGGAGTCTTGTATTAAGAAGATTAATTTATAACAGGTATGGTTCCCATTGCTCTCCCCAGAATTGCAACAGAAGAGAGAATTTGATACATCAAATGCAGTGTTGACTGAGAAATTTTGAGAGTTGAGATTTAAATATCTTTAAGTTGCTAAGGTTGAGAAACAAGGCTGTCATTGCCCATAAGAGCACATCGTACAATGCCACTTTGTGGACATTGTACTGTATTGTGCAAAAGCTAAACCACATCTGCCAAATAATTTTCAAGACTGTTTTAATATTTAGTGGATTTTTAATGGTCATTACAAAACTTTGTAATCTACAAGTAGAGTGCTCTGTGTGCTTCAGTTAAAATAATTTTTCATATTTGTAGATAACGCATTACCTTACCTTTCTTTTAAGCATTTATCTTTGTTACATAATTTTTTAATGATAGAAATTCTCTGTTACGTGGAAGGGAAATCTGCCCCACCCCTCTCGTTTGGTATTCAAACTGTACTGATAGTCAGTGCATACTAAATCAATATCAATTGAGAATAAATGTCATCTGTTCCAACTAAGTAACAGTTCATTTTCCAAAAATGTGGATGTGTAAAGTTTAGTGGCTCCCTCTACTGGACAATTCTAAATATCTTTACATTTATTAGCTTTTGCATTAAGTATTTGTCGAAAGATTTTAAACTATATTTTATGTATGGTGTTTTTAACTTAGTATAGGTGCTTGATGCTTTATTTAATATTAGAAATATATATAATTTGTTTGATATTTCATTGGAGTTCATTTACCTACATGATAATTCATGACAAATCATTACGTGTTGTACCTTATAATTCTTGACAAATGCATCTTGTCCTTTTATGTACCAAAGACAAATTCCTTGTGTGTCCAATCACACTTGGCCAATAA
>JANHFT010002176.1:1406-18050 GCA_032467955.1 Pseudoxenodon macrops | reverse complement strand
AGAGCACATGCACCAAAGACAAATTCCTTGTGTGTCCAATCACACTTGGCCAATAAAGAATTCCATTCTATTCTATTAATAGAAAGGGCTAGAATTACAGTAGTGGTCATTAACAAGTGGTGTTGGTTTTTTTGTGCTAGAAAAATATAGTCTCTGTCTTCTGTCAAGGATATGTATTTTCCAATACTAGAATCAAGAAAAACATATTCACACTGAATTTATATAACTTTCTTTTATTTCATCATTATGACCCAATTTTTAAACAACAAATGACACTTTAAAATTATGGTTCAATTGTAGCTACATTGTAAAAAAAAAAAAAAACACACACCTTCCTGGAAAATGAAGTTAAAAGCTAAGATCAAGATAACTCGGACAGAGGTTAATCAGCTGATGGAATTACAGAAGGTGTAAATATTAAAGATAAGACTCAGCTAGTGAAAGAAATATAAGACCCTGACTCTATCCAAAATCTAGAGCAAGGGTGTCAAACTCAAGGTCCAGGGGCCGGATCCAGGCTGCTGGTGCTTAGATCTGGCCCATGGTGCTGCCCTAGAAACAGCGAAGGAGCAGCCCCCAGTGCCTCTGCCAGCAAAAACAAAATTCAGGAGGGCCATGCACTGTCTTCCCAAGCTCCGTTTTCAGCTGCAACGGCCTCCTGCAGCCCTCTGCCATGTGCGGCCATCCAAATCTCTATTTTCACTGGCAGAAGGCTGCAGGAGGATCCCCCCAGCACCGCCTGGCCCATCACAGGTGACCTGACATGGGTGATGTTGAGCTGGCCATGCCCACCATGGCCATGCCCCCCCCCCGAGGTCAAACACAACCCTGATGCATATCTCAATTAAATCAAGTTTGACACCCTTGGTCTAGAGATTGCTAAACAAAAACTCACAGCACTGGCTACCAAGCTAAGGAGGTACACTAGAGAAACAAAGGCAAAATGATAGATGCTTGTTCTCCAAAGAGCCATCCAACTGAAAAGCAACAACAAAGTAATAGCAAAACCCAGCAATAGAAGAAAGTGAACACTATTGGAAGAACATATGGAAGAAACAGTCGACATAACACCGCTGTAAAGTGCAGGACCAGAGACAGACCCCTGAAATCACCTAGAAGCAGTCAACAGCACAGAGGCAGACACCCAGCAACAGTTTAAGAACATGAAGAGCTGGCACCTGGTTACAGGCTAAAGGTTGCCTAGCAACTTAGAGAATCAGCTGCAGGCTCCCATCCAGACTAGCTAAGACAAGGAAGAATAGTGTTGATCATGAAAGAGCCCCACAAGGAAACAGTGCCATTTATCCAGCAAACAACCTGCTTCCCCACAATATGGAAAGTCCTATCAAGTATCACAGCAACCAAGCTAAAGGAACATATGGGCCAGTACATGAGCACAGCTCAAAAGGACGTTGGGAATAGCACTAGAGCCATAAAACACTAGTTGCTCATAGATAGAGCAGTTGCTCAAGACTCAAAGTCTAGACCAATCAATCTGAGCACAGCTGGATTGATGACAGGAAAGCCTATGACACAATGCTACATACATAGATTTGTGCTTACGAGGCATTCAAAATCCATACATTGGATGCTAAGGCCCTCCTTCAATGGGGTTATAGAAGACAACACTGGAAGTCAACTCACATAAGTAGCCATCAAGTGCAACATATACCAAGTTGATGCACTGTTACTGCTGATGCTCTGCATCCCAAGGATGGGATATGGGTAAAGTTCACCTACCATTCAGCCACTTTTTCCACATGGATGACACCAAGCTTTCTACTAAGAATAAATGAGACATCAACTTGCTGATCTACCTGAAACGAATCTACAGTGAGAACTTTAGGGTGTCATTGAGACTGGAGAAGTGTAGCCGATGTCAGTCAAGTGAGACAAGATAGTTATGATTGATGACGTAGACAATAGTAGGCAATACAGCAGACACACACAGCAGATACAAATATCTTAGTATCTCATAGTCACACAAGAACCATAATGAGGAGACAAGGAAAACAACAACATCCAAATACCACCAAAGGATAAGGCAGGTCGTGAAGAGACAAATCAATGGGAAAGCAAGATCCATGCCATCAACATGTTCTTAAACTGCCAGTAATCAGATATTCTGCCCTTGAAGTGAACTGGCCAAAGAAGGACATAGAAGTTGCCAATGTGAAGATCTGAAGCTCCTCACAATTTACAGAGGTTTCCACCCAAATTCAACACATAGCTGAGGTAGCAGACATTTGAAAATTTAATCAGTGGCTGGAAAGGCGTGGATTAAAAGACAGCATTGAGACACCTATCATAGCAGCATAGGAATAGGCACTAAGCACCAGATCCATAGAAGCAGAGGTCTACCACACAAGACAGGAACTAAAGTGTGGACTATGCAGAAGAAACAAACCAACACATAGAAGTATGGTGTAAGATGCAGGCAGGAACAGTATACACTGAATGGCACAACCTAAGTAGTTGACATTGTATACAGGAAAATCTGCACAGTATATGAGCTAGACCCTCCCAAGTCCGGATGGGAGATTCCACACAAGGTCGTGTAGAATAACAGGATGAG
Source organism: Pseudoxenodon macrops (assembly GCA_032467955.1). NCBI lineage: Eukaryota > Metazoa > Chordata > Lepidosauria > Squamata > Pseudoxenodontidae > Pseudoxenodon > Pseudoxenodon macrops. The sequence goes on along the minus strand of JANHFT010002176.1, from coordinate 15,475 downwards.
ACCCTGTGACACTTCCAGATCCAGATAGACAGGCAAATACTAGCCAATCAACCTGACATAATGGTTGCAGATGAATACCAGAAGACAAAGGTGGTGATAGATGTAGCAACGCCAAGTGACAGCAACATCAGGAAAGAAGAGCATGAAAAGCTGGAGAAATATCAGGCCTTAAAATAGGTACTAGAGAGGATATAAAAAGTGGTCCCAATGATAGTAGGAGCAAAGTGGTCCTAATAGTGGTAGGAGTACTCAGGACTGTGACTTCTGAGCTAGGAAAGTGAGTCCAAAAGATCACAAGAACAACATCATACTACCTGACCAGAATAGTACAGTATTAGGAACAGCTAAAATATTGTGCAGAATCCTTAAACTCCCAGGTCTCTAGTAGAGGACCCAAGATTGAGATACGTACATACTGAGTGTGAGAAGGGTTTTTTACTTTTTAAGTACATTTCTATATTAGATTTTGTATTATTCATACTTGCTTGATATAATCTTTAATAAGCAACCATCATAAACTTTTTGCCCTTAAACCACTTGTGTCTTAGGTCACTGTTAAGAGATTTACCCTATGGAATTCTACAGAATTAAGGCTGCAAGAAAATATTCATTTCAGCCAGGAGCAAAACTCATAGTGTTCTAAGTAATCTGTTCCTTGAAATAGTGTTAGCAATATGCATTTGACTTTTCCACAAAGTCATTCACACTTAATTGAAAAACAAGGAGAACCAGCACAATCTTGACACGCCCTCGTTGGGTGCACAAAAAGTATTTTCCCAAGTGATTGATGTAAGGTTCTTCCCCAGCAGTTAACTTGTTTGCAACTTGTCTATCTTAATGCAAGCAAGAAGTAGGTGTCTATGATTCAGTCATGCAGCCTCCACAAATTCTAGTCCTTGAAAACCTTCCACAGCAAAATATTTTGTCACAATCAAAAACCCAGCTGTTCTTTGACAGGAAGTAGTATGGAAAAAACAAACAAACAAACAAAAATACCAGTTCTACCACATAACATTTTTTGGATACATGGCTCCATGCCAAATATCTTCACATTAAAATTTCTCCAGAAAAAAAAGATGAATTATAGTAATTTAAAACTAATGTTCAAATATCTAACACTACAATTTGCAAGAAGTAATGGTTTTAGAATAGCAACATAAGGTATAATAATTACCGTAATACACCCTAATACCATTGTAGTAATGAAAATTTATACCATTGCAATCCTATGTCTATATGACAACCACAAGACAGACATTGACCAAAATACAAGTAAATTGTTTCTACTTAATTGTTCTACCTGACAATAAACAAAGAACAGAAAGATGCAAACAGATATCCTTTCCTATGATCATTCCTGATCTGGTAAACTTCAGAAAATTTTTAAACATCAAATATTAGTTAGAATTGCAATTTTCAATTATATTAATCTTATTTGCCCTGTTCATTTACTGTTTTTATTATGTCTTGTTTTTTGTGAATCTTTGGTTTAAGCAGTTCTAGGTCATTCAGAGTCTTTGACTGAAGTGCATACCAATTTTAGTAAATAAAATAAAACACTTCAAAATGGTGGAAGTGAATTCCATAGTAAATGTATAAGTGCAATGAGCAAAAAGTAAAAGGAACAGGAGGAAGAGTTGCCACCAAAATAATGGTAAGATCAAAGTAGTATTGGCATTTGTGAGCTTGGTTTCCTTGGAAGGCTGACAATATTATATATTTCTCTTAAAAAGTATTGTCTTATCTAGATATTTTTTATTTATTTATTTATTTATTTATCTGAATATTTTTAAAGACAAAAAAATTTTTTGGCTGAAATCCTCATCTAAATTGTTCATAGTAAATAAATAGAAATAAATGAATACATCATTATCAATCAAAAGTTGATGGTGCTCTGGAAACCAGAAACAAATTAATAGGTTGCTTTTAAAAAGGATGGAAGAAGCAGTTAATTTGACCTTTTAAACTTAGGCTATGCTATTAAACGATCCTAGAATGATAACCAATATGTTAGCTCCTTAAATATAATATATGGATTTATCATTTTTATGTTGCTTGCATTATGGAGTCAGAGAGTTAGAATAAGGCATTTAGGCCATTGGGTCTACTTCTCAAATGAAAGCATCACAGGCAGACAGCTCTATCAATTCTCCCCCAAAAGCTCTAGGAAAGGGAAGCCTCGCTGTAATGGGATCTATCATCAAATTGCTCTTACTAATGGAGCCTGACCAAGTACCGTACTCCTTGTACTCTTTCCCATGGATTGGCAAATACCTAAAATTGCACTTCCCTTTTTACCAGTCATGTCACACTGTTTGTTCATATTAATCTTTTTCACAAGTACTGTTACCAATGCAAGTATCCTCCAATACAGGTACATTTGTGTTTTTAATAGAATACCTCTTCTTAAATAAAAACATCTATTCATTTCTCTTACGTAAATACTACATTGTTTTAAATCTAACTTCTAATTTCTCGTGACAGTTTTGAATTTTGTTCTCTACTAGCTGCCTCTACCCAGTTTTTAGTCATTCGTAAGTTTGATAAGCATTCCTTCGAACTATCACATATAAAAAAATGAAATACCATACAATATAATTAATAGTAGCGTGTCAAATGTGCATCATCAGTGCTGTTAAAAACATACCAATTTGCTTGATGCCCTAAACTGCATTACACTCTGGCAATTGTGGAAATGTTTTTTGAGCAGACAGCATTTAGTTCCATGTGACCATTGTGACAGCACTCCTTCTCCTGTCCTTTGCTGCAGCATTCCATAATGTTGAAAGTATTTCATTCTCCAGTTTCTACTGCTGATAATCTGATGTTTCCATTGATCGACTGCTGATGATGTTCTAGTCGGTGCTGCTTTCAAAGCTGTTTCCATTTGTGAGCCAAGCTCTATGGCTCCGGACAGAGTCAGTGAATTTATTTGGGTAAAGAGAGTCTCCCTAATTCTCCAATCTCTGGCTTTCTCAATTAGCTGGTCAAGCACAAGCTCATCCTGCAAAGGTCCAAAGTCGCAGTGTAGTGCCAACGTCCACAAAGCAGAAGCAAAACTCGCGAAGGTTTCTCCAGGGAGCTGTGCCCGTTGACAAAAGCAGAGCCTCTGGATCCTCTTGAAAACATTTTGCCTGAATTCAAAACCTTTCTGAAACTCACTGATAGGGTCAAAACATGTAATCGATCCCAGCTTTGTAACCATGTTCTGATTTCCCCAACAGAGCTGGTGGGGATGATAACTCTCCATTTTCTCCAATCTTAAAGTTTAGTTGCTTGTATTTCTGGGGAAAAACCAATTGAAGCAGGAAGGCATAGGAATCCACTGTCCTCCAGAGGCACACTGTAGCATAAGTGGCAGTAAACACCTTACTTTCCCAATGAACAGAGCAGGTTTAGTCAGCAAATTTAAATCGAGACATTTCTCCATTGAAACACCTGACCTGTAATTTGTCACTTGAGTATCTCCACCCTTTAATGCATTTATTCCTGAACATGGTACAGCATCCAGAATGTCAGAGCTAGAAGAAATTAAAATTATTTAAACAAAAAGCAGAGGGGAAGGATGTCAACCCCCACTGTATGAAATAGTCAGGGGGTGGGGGTGGGGGACCGAAATATATATCAAACCATTCCCCCAATTTTTTTTACATTAAAAGAAATAAAATGTTACAGTAGCCTGTTTTGCATGAATTCCAAATAGTTTAAACTGTACATGCCCCCACCCTTTGGGCAGAGGCATAGTAAATCAAAACTTAAAATAAAATTGATTGATTGTCATATTCTAAGATTACTCTGGATACAATAGAATTCACAGAAAGCATATGGCAAAGAATCCAATTTTGTTAAATCCAGACCAAACATCACATTTTAAATCATCTTAATCATGAAGGTTACTCAAAACAATTTCTTCACCCCTGTTCCTACCCAACATCAACAACATTGTGCAAAGAGGTTGGGGAAAGCTACCTTATCAACCAGGATTTTAAAAAAGCAACAGTTTGAAGACATTCCAGTAACATGTCTAAATCTATTTTCTACAGTATTGGGTATGACTTTACTGATATCATAATCCCTTTACAATGTTATATTAAATGCTACCTGAAACCAGGTGTAGGTTGTGAATCATTTTGCTGCTGGTTTGCTCAGGGTTGTGCCTCATGTACATGCACAAAGTGTGCAAGGTCATGTGTATGCACAGCAATCAAAAAGTAGGTTCTGCACATGTGCAGAAGCAAAATCCAAAATGGCGGCGCCCACAGAGACACTGAAGGAACCAGCTCCGTGACATCATCGCCAAGTTATTACCAGTTCTAAAGAACTGGTAGGAACCCACCTCTGCCTGAAACCTAGCAGGTAAATCCCACTTGCATGCATCTGCAAACCAGTGGGTATTCACTATATATAAGCAAGTATTTGGCTACAAGCTATCTAAAGCTTAGTAGAAAAAGGCAAAAATGGAAATGAGTGTAAAAATTGTGATTGGGAATCTAAAAGATCTGTGAAAAATTGACATAATGGTTATCCATAATGGAACCTGCACCATAGATATTGACTTTTCCTTTTCTTTCTAACTCTTTAGTGAGGACTGACATTCTTACTGGAACTTTTTGCTATACTTTTTTGGTACAAAGAACATCATTTGCACTAATTTCTGAAGGTATTATTACTCAAAATATTAATAGCATATATTCTGGATGAGATTGGATGAGAAACATTAATGGAAGTTCACTCCAGCCATCAAAGGAGTATGTTGAGCCATCAAAATGCATTGAGTATCAAATTTGATGAATTTCAAAGCAGTTGAGTACCAAGGTACGATTGTAATGGGAAAAAATATTCAGGTACTAAAAAGCTTCAGATAACTAATATAATTTGGAGTATGCCTGATCCATTATAATCAATGGACACCTTGGTGGTCAGTAGTTCCTAAATTTAGAGGTGCCTGAAGGGTAAAGTTAAAAGGAGAGCAAATAACAACAAAACTGTTTTAGTATTTTCATTTATATTCTTTAATAATATGTATTTTCCTCAGACAAATGTAGTTCAAGTTAACATTAGATCAAAAAGATAAATACTTCTGTCAGGAAGCAAAATGCACTACCATATGTTATAGATTCCATGTATCAGAAGTCCCTGTGGCAAAAAAAGTATCTTAAAGGATATAGCAATAGCAAAACATTTAGACATTTATACTGCTTCATAGTGCTTTACAGCCCTCTCTAAGCAGTTTACAAAGTCGGCATATTGCCCCCAACAATCTGGGTCTTCACTTTACTGACCTCAGAAGGATGAAAGACTAAGTCAACCTTGAACTGGTCAGGATCAAATTCCTGGCTGTGGGAATGCCATATTGCATTCTAACCACTGCACCACCACAGCTCTATAGTATGCAAATATTCTTCTATTTTCCATCAAAATTAGTTGAACTTTCTCGTCAATCTTTTGAATGGAATTTAGAACTTTCCATACACAGACTTGACAAATTTCCTTATCAATCATTCCAATGTCCCTTAAAAAGAGCTTGTGATCTTTTCTATTCAAAACCTCTCTCTATATATATATATATTATCACTCTCCAATCTCCCTCAGTACAATCCCCACATCTTTTCATTCAGCAGTCCTTTTTTTTTTTATAAATGTGAAAATTTAAAGTTCAGGTCAGTCATCCTGCTTCTCAGAAATAATTCATGCTTCAGAATCTGGGCCAGCTTTCAGCTACGACTGCAGTATCACCTCTCTCCATGAATACTAATATCCTGTTCAGAATTCAGGGCAGCATGTTTTCTGCAATTACTGTACTGCAAGAGTGGCCACATTCAAAAGGAACCTCCGCTTCCATCAACCTGACAGCAGATCCTTAGTACTACTAAGATACAAAATGATCATTGTCAATGATCACCAGTGTCCAGGATTCCACATTAAAATATACATTACATGTCAGTAAAATATCCATATAATACTATCGTTATCATTTCATACCATTACAACTTTATCCAAAAAACCAAAACAAACCCTTTTGGAACTACCGGTATTTGTTTTTGAGAGTTCTCTGTATTCTTGGGGGAAATGGAAGAATTCTCTAAAATATCTGAAAAATAATTATACAAAATAACAATACAGCCTGTTCAACCTTGATTACAATAGAGTTTGGACAGAACATAGGTCTTAGAAAAATACATAATGTTAGGAAGGTACTATGTATTCAAGTGACTCAAATGAATTTTGGAAAGTGAAAATGCCAGAAAGATTATTATGGATCACATTGTAACAGAAGACAATCAACACCTTTGCTCATCTTTTTCTTATTTTTCTCATTTGCTTGGTATAAATTCTGGCAGTTTCAGTACTGAGCTGTGCAATTCTCAAATTATTTTGTACATATCTAAAAAAATGAGCCACATCTAATATTTTCAAGTATTTTGCCATCAGATTACACTTTCTCACAGAAAGTTTCTATTGTATTTTATCAAAGCAAATTTGCCCATTTTGTGTGCAAAGTCTTTCAGTGTTTTAGCTAATGACTAAGGCGATAACTATGACTAACATTTGAAGAGGCAATACTAGAGGGTTTTTTTTTTTAATTATATCACACAGATTGTCTGGAGAAGTGATTTCCCGGTTCTAAAGTTTCTCTCTTTTTTTTCTTCCATAGTGATTCCTGCCTACAGAAAATAACAAGTATATCCAGGATTTTATGATGTAACTGGAGAACAGTGTGTACAATCCAAAACAATAGATAATGTTGGAAGAAGTGTCCATCTGGATTCAGTTCCAAGTGGGAAGAAAGACACTGGAAACATGGAGACTGCTTGGAAAGATGGTTTAATGGTAGACAGGACCACCTGGCTTGAAGTCCTGGGCAAAAAGAGCACGTGGGTGAGAGAGGGAGAGAGATGTATACCCTCTGTTGGCCTTTGAACTTGCTTCCTGTTCCCGTGGCAAGAAATGTATCCTGGTTGGTTGTCAGACTTCCATGGGGCCATACAGGGGTAACTTTGCAGGCTGTCTTGAGTCCCATGCTTGGTTGAATCTTGCTGGGTGATGTAATCTTCCCAGGTGCCATATGGTGAGATGGGTAGAGGGCTAATCCTATGATATCCTGAGGGTGAAGGTCTTGTGTGTTATAAATAAGATGGCCCAGCCTTTCTGGGGCTATTAGCAAAGGTGGGGGCTGCTTTCCAAGAGCATGTTTCTACTTTTCTGATCTAGGGAAATATGATATTCTGCCTTTTTAATATTTCCTAGAATATTTCCTTCTTCTACAATAATAATATAGGTAGTCCTTGATTTATAATCACAATTGAGCCCAACATTTCTGATACTAAGTGAGACATTTGTTAAGTGAGTTTTGCCCCATTTACAACCTTTCTTGTCACAGTTGTTAAATGAATCACTGCAGTTGCTAAGTTAGTAACATGATTGTAAAGTGAATCTGGCTTCCCCATTGATTTTGCTTTTCAGAAGTTTGCAAAAGGTGATCACATGATCCTAGGACATTGCAATCATTATAGATATGAGTCAGTTGCCAAGCATCTGAATTTTGAATATTCGACCATGGAGATGCTGCAAAAGCCATAAGCATGGAAAACGGTCATAAGTCACCACTTTCAGTGCCATTGTAACTTCAAATGGTCACTAAATGAACTGTTCTAAATCGGAAATTACCTATGCATGACTTTGTGCTCTTCCTCATTCAGATTTTATAGCAAGAAGGGCAACGTAATGAAAAAATATTTATAATATGATAATCAGCTAGAGTTCAATGAGAATAAAATAATGATCAATAAAAATAAATAGTAATCCATTTGACTGATAAAAGAATATACCAACATATAAAGACCATCCTTGTTGGTAATCACAATTGGGATCAGCAACTTGGTCATTAGAAAAAGCATTGCTAAGTGAAGCTGTAACTATACTTATGGTTTTACTTCAGCTTTCCTTTGCTTTACCAAGCTGCAAAGGTCATAAATGCAATGATGGGTCAGAAAGTGACTTTCTAATCGCCATAATAACCACAAATTATCACTAAATGAGGCAGTTGCTAAACCAGGACTACCTGTATAAAAGATAGTTCCATCTGCTTTCCCAGTTAGGATAATGGAAAGATTTACAGTAGTTCAAGGTCTCATTGATTCCAATAATGTCAGCTCCTTTAACTTGAGAATTCTTTCTGTAAAGGGCCTCCTCAGTGATAAAGGCAACCTTTTCTTAATGGAGCTTCTGGCACAGTATACTTGTAAAGCTGGATATTAATATTTTCTGGCAATATTTATCAAGGTTTCTGAAAATGCAGGGAACAGTTTCATTTTGGATCTTTCTACCCCATGTATGGTTTGCTCAGTGCCATTCCAAATGCAGAACAACATGAAAGTCTTTTGATCTACTTCATTACAAACACACTTTTGTATTATACATATGGCACACCCATCATTTCCATATAATTGGGAATTAAAAGCTGCAAATACCCCTTGTTTATTATGACAACCTGTTTCCAAGTCCCTTCCATATATGCACCCGCTGGATTTATCTGTAAAACGTAACAATTGAATTGAGTTACGGAAGTTGAAGTAGAGATGAGAAAGAGGCCACTTCCTAGAGGGCAGCAAAAAGTTAAGAGTTTATGTACCTCTTTGTTCCGACTTAAGTTTTTGCAGTCCAGATATTATAGCACTAATATAAAACTACATACATTATGTTTAAATAAAATATCATTTTAAAAAGAGTGTGAGCATGTAAAGGGATGACTCAAATGCTGCTGACTTAGAGCTTTCCTCCTCCTACCAGCAATTTTTTATCCTGGCATCGGCACAATTCTGGCCAATAGTGACATCTTTAATTGCAAACTACAGAGCATGTTAAAGACAGGAGTGAATTATTTCCTTTGGCTTTGTTTCTTTTCTGCTGTGTTCAGCATTTTCATCTATTAACCATCACTGATCACCATTTCCTCTGTATATCTTGATGGCAATGAGTGCTTGTTGTCCCTCAACAGATGCAACGTACAGTATTTTATTGGCTTCACATGTCAGTGTTGGGGTAGTGGTTTGAGTTACATGGAATGATGGAGACTAACTTGAAGGTCAGCCATACATTTTAACACATATGGCGGAGGAATGCCAGGATGGTTGCACTGGGTTCCATATTTATATAAGTAAATAATACACAGCAACTTGCATTTATGATGGTCGCAGCATCCTGGGGTCACATGGCGTGATCTCCCCTTTTGCGACCCTGTGACAAGCAAAGTCACTGGGGAAGCCAGCTTCACTTAACCATCGTCTGACTGACTTAAACAATGATCCACTTAACAACGGTGGCGAGACTGGTCAAAAAGTGGGTGAAGGCACACAGAACAGCTCTCTCTCTTATCTAGGGAGACCCAGGGAAGCCTGATTCACTTAGCGACCGTGTGACTCGCTTAAGGTCACAAATTAATTAATAAAGTAAGTAAGTAAGGTCATAAAATGGGTGCTATTGGTTTCTTAATGCTATCTCTCGGTTTCTTGATGCTATTGGGGTAATATATATATATTTTCCCTCTCTCCTTAGATTAGGATACCTACCCGAGAAACTAATACTCCTTTGGATAAACCGGGTTATTTATGCCCCCACACCCCCACTGTTCCATCCCCTCCCCTTCCTTCTCCTAACAAGCACAGCACCTCCCCCAAAGCAGCACCTCTCCCAAACCCCCCACATCCCTGGGTGTCTAGAACAACGAAAAGGCAAAAAACAGATGTGAGTGGAATAGATCTGTTTGTAGAAAATGAGGATTGTAATCATCTCTGCTTTTTGTGGGGGGGGAGAGTGTTATTTATGCCCTCCACCCCTGCTGTTCCACACCCTCTCCTTCCTTCCCCTAACCCACCTCCCCCAAAGCAGCACCTCTCCCAAAGCCCCCGAGCCCCTGCATCGATTGACTGGCTGCGAACTATCTCCGGCACCCAAACACCCAATGCGAACTGTACTTTGACGAATAGGCTGTGGCAAAGGGACTGGGACGGAGGGGTCGTGGCCCACATGCTGGGGGAAAAAGATGGGGGAGGGCCAGCCAAGGAGAAAAACGTTTGGATTATAATGCAGAGATGAAACCCTGGAGGAGAAACAGGCAAGGCCAAAGGTACAAGCTGAAAAGTCCCATTCCAGCTAGAACAGTGGCTTTAGATATATGTCAAAGTAAATTCTTGTTTTGCATAGGTATATTCAAAGGGAATCCAATTGTCAGCTGATAACAGATGGAATCAGACTATCAAATAGCATTCAGTATTCCTCTATAATACCAAATTATGTTAAAAAAGAACTTAACATGGGTTTAGTGCTATTCCAAAATAACTTTAAACCCATGTTTAGAAGTGTCAAACTATCAGCTGATTTCAGAGGAAAGTTGGCCTTTTGAAAACATGATTAGCACTATTCCAATCAGCAGTAATCATGTATTCAAAAGAAGTCCAAACAACAGCTACCAGATATAGAGATACCGTATAGGTTACAACAACACCTTTCTCCCCTGACAGTTACCCATCCCTACTTCAGTGCACAGCACAAGGCAGAAAATTCAAAACAATCTGACTGAAAAGAAACAGAATGAAATTTAAAAGAGATTAATGCATTTAGACGTCAAAAATCATGGATATTCAGTTGGGAAATAGAAACCAATGACTAATTTAATTAAGTCAGCGATCTGAAATGCATTGAGCAGGATTGGTCTTAATGGCCTAAGTACCCCTTTTCTATGATTTCCATGATTTTTACATCCTGTGATGATACTTTTATTAAGTACTTTAATAGTTTATTAGATACTTATTAAACAACATCTCCCTATCTCAGGTTTTTGGGAAGGACTCGACATGTGGAAAAGAGTGAGAAATCCAGTCTAAATATTTGGGTGACCGTGTGACAAATCAAAATAATAAAAGGTAATATCAGCACTAACAGGCGCTTTGGGTGCAATTCCAAAACACCTAGATCACCGTTTGAACACCATTATCATCGACAAAATCACCAACAGTCAATTACAAAAGGCAACTTTACTTGGAACAACTTACATCTTGCAACAATACTTTTAACACCATGAAACAACATCTCCCAGATCCTTAGCAGGGACTCGATAGTTGGACATAAACATCTGGCTGGCTGTGTGACAAATTTTAATAATAGTAATTTTAAAAATGGGAATCTGGCAAGGCAAAACATTAGCTGCCAGCATGACCTAATGGGCATTGAATTGTCCCTATAGGAACTGTCAGAAAATAAAGATACAGGTGAGGGGAGCTACAGTGTTTTCTTGCAAACTCTCCCCCATCAGCTGAGGGAGAAAAGAGAAAGAGAAAGTGGACTACCAGATCCATTTAGGGAGTATCCTCACAAGCTGAACTTCCCATAAAGAGGTCTTCTGTGAGTCATCCTGGATATCATGAGGACACCCACAACATACTCTTCAAAAATTCCAAAAGGATTGCTAACCATTGATGTACTGTAATTATTTGCGTTGTTTGCATTAAGGGGCGTGCCTAAGCTCACCAGCGTGCCTACCGTCCCTGTCCTACTGTCTCCATTTCTGCGTATCTATTTACTGTGCTCATATTTATGCTTGTACTTATACCTGTTATATTTTACATGTTTGACAAATTAAACAAAATTTTAAAAAATTAAAAAATAGAATTCCAGGTCACTTGTAGCACACTAACTGACTTCCTTAGTTATTGCAGAGAAGTCAGGGCGGAGAAGGTAGAGCTGGCACACACATCCCTGACTTCCTCCCTTTTTAAGATTTGAAAATGCATGAAGAGGGCTCACCACATGCAGCTTCTTTCAAAAACACCTGCCACATGCAATCATTTCTTTGTAAATTAAAGGCTACAAGATGTCGGTTTCACTGAATAAAGAAAGAAGAGAGTCTTCCGCATTCAGCCGTACCTGAAGAACTGGAAAAGATTTAAGGAACACAAATGTCTGTCTGTAGGAGTTAAGATTTCTAATCATTTTTTTCTGCCCACATTAATTGTTCTGCATTCCTATGAATCAGTTTCCTTGTTTCTGAATAAATTTTTTTTAATTAGTATTTTTGAAGGGAAAAAGAATCAGGATGTAAATGGAATACTTTGGTTCATCTGTCAAAGAGAATGTACTTGTTTGCTTCTTATGTGTGTTTTTTCATTAAGATAGTTCTTCCGAGAGTAGTTTAAAAGTTTAAATATTTTAAAACTCAGGGGCATTTGGGTTCATATAAATAAATAAAATATCCTGTGTCAGAACCACATTTACCTTCTAATCTGTAAAATGCAAACTCTTGGATTTCAACGTGCTATTTAAATTAGAGATCATAGCTTGTGCAGAATGATGTCAGTATATCTGCAGATCACAGGGACCCTGGAGCTTCCAAGGATTAGATTGGTCTCTAATTTAATGGATCCAAATGGTTTCCAGAAGGCACTTGACAATTTTTCCAACAATTTGAGAGGCAATTCTATCTCTCATCTGGATGAGCTATGGAAAACAGAGCTTGGCTAAGTCTTGAACACGATGGTACCGTAGAGATTTTTACCCAGTTGCCAATCCCATGTGGCCTCTGGGTTTACTGATAATTTAATAAGGGAGATAGGTAATTCCAGTTGAGGAAAATGGTGATTCATACATCTCCAAATGAGTGGAGACAATGACACAGCAATAACCAAAGGACTAGCAGCAAGCTTGGTCCAACAGAGTCTCTCTGGATAAGTGCATAAGAGATCACCCACCTGTACTCCAGATGGCTGCTCCTCACAAGGAGATTGCAGGACAGCAGAAGCCATCAAACTCAACCACAGCAGTGTCTTTAAAGACACTAAATTCATCTAACCTCACTTTTTTATCACATTTAGATATATAATTATTTTAAATTAAATTATTTTAAATTTAAAAGAGTTTTTCCAAACAACAAGCCTGAAAATCTTCTTGGTAAGTTCTGGTACTTCATCCTGAAGTAGGAAAAAATCAATTTAGTTTAAAGAGTTTAAGAGTATAGATAAATGGCAAAAAGCAAAATAATAATTCAGCCTGTTTCAAATGGATAAAGGAACCAGACAAATTGGGAATTTTCAGACTTTAAAAAATTGAGTAAAATAAAATTTTTGTGAATATGAATTGTTTAGACTGCAAGGAGATTGTTTGTAGAAAGTTGAAAATAAAGAAATTTAAGATTTTATGAATACAAGTGGCATTTTAAAAGATGTTTGAAGAATTATGAAAGAAGATTGGAAGTGACTTCTTTAAATATTCTTTTTTTCTATTCCTTTTTTCTTTTCTTTTGATTATTTTCTTTTTTCTTCACATGTTGTACTTCCTTTCTTTTCAATTTTTCTCTTTATTTCTGAATTTAGTTTGTTTTATCTTCCACTCTAGCAAAATCTTTCAATAAAAAGTATTTTTTTTAAAGATGTTAATGAAACTGAAGTCACTGAAAAGATACTAGGAGCGATGGTGACAAAAAATCTGGAATGGGCACAACCAAACATGGTTAAGAGTTCACATCTGTGCTTACACAGTGGTGATTAAAGCGACAAGCATAAATTACTTTCTATACTTATTGTACCTGCAGACTTTACCTGATGGTTTAGAGTTATTCAGCATCTTTTAGGGAACCATGGACATAATTTTTCTTTTCTTTTCTTTTTCTATTGTATATTTTATCTTGTTATTATATACCCAGTGTCCACTTAAATTGGTACAGAATAGAAATATTGGAAAACAAAGAAGTTTTCAACTTGGAATATAAAATAATATATCATATAGTGTGATATGAAAAAGGAAAGAAAAATAGATACATCTGTTTATGTAAATAAAAGAAAGGCAAAGGATAAAATAAACCTGAATAAAGACAGTCTGATTGATAAATCATGAATGGAAATGAAACTACAGTTTTAGTTTCAAATATAAAACTTAGAAAATATATTAGAAAATTTGAAGTAGTATCATATACTGTACACTGTTGTGGGTGCATAATAAAATGAGAATTTGTAAGTTGGTAACGTTGTGTGTTACACTCCAGTAAATAGTAATAATGAAAGAATTAGAAGTGAATTTTG
>JANHFT010002174.1:141990-154180 GCA_032467955.1 Pseudoxenodon macrops | reverse complement strand
GTAAAAGTGTAAAAGTTTTTTGTGTTCTGTGTAAAGTGTAAAAGCACACCCACCCAGTCACCTAACCTCCAAGCCACACCCACAAAATAAGCCACACCCACAGAACCAGTAGGAAAATTTTTTAGATTTCACCCCTGAACAGCACCCCTTACTAGCACTGATGATGTTACCTAGTTAGGGTAGTGAAATGTCTGCAAGAAAACAAGCAAGCTCAGAGAGCACCAAGGACCCTTCATATATTGTAATGCTTTATAAAAAGCTATTGCACACATTGTCCTGAAGGTTCAAATCTGAGGGAAAGGTATGAGAAATGCATGCATGCATGAAATAATTTATTAAGTTTCTTAATAAAAATGTACTATTTAGACGAAACAAGACTGTGTTCATGACAAAATGGGTCTGAATTCAAACAGGAAAGACTCACGCTAACATGTTAAATATGAGGGCTCCTGAAGTTGAAATGCCACCACCCTCTCTACCATATGAACAGTTATATGAAATATGAACATTAAAATTGCTTGAGTCCCAAAACAGCTTCCTAAGCAAGGGCCTTATCGCTGTGGCAAGGAATTTTGCCTGCAGAAGATGACAGTGATAATTGGCAAGACATCATCCTTAGACGTTCCTACGCATTCTGCCACATAGGAATCGAACAGACAGTAATGGAGGAAACAGGTCCAAGAACCTTATCCGCTTCTTCAGGAGACAAGCAACAAAAACTGATGTGGTATTATGCAGTGTGACATCACGTCCAGCACAGATCCAAATGGTCAGACCCAAAATTGGAGATCAGATAATATCAAGGTATTGGCTGGAATCCCTAGAGATGGGATCCTCTTCCTAATCGCCTGAAGGACTCCATTGGAATGGTCTGGGTGGCATATGAGAAAGCCCATCCCTTCTCTTCCATAATTGCTGGGGCATGACGACGCCTCCATCACATCCAGTCAATAGGTATATGAGTACATTCAGCAGTTCTTTAAATTTCCCTCATAAAATCAATTGGTCCTGAAGTGCTTCAATTTTGCTGGAGGGTACAAAGTGCATTGAAGTTTGTTAAGAGTTTTCTTTGCAACCACTAGGATAATAGCAATGACACCAGCAATTATTTTTCATACGCATACATACACACATGCCCCTACCTCATGTTTGACTATTTACAATGTGCATATTTAGGGGGGGGACCCCTCCCCCTTCACAGTATTTTAAAAATCAATATTTTAAATAGATAAAATGTTTAGATAAAATGCAGCAATAAAGGTAAGTGGAAAATGCAATGAAACCGATTTTTGGATGTGAAATTGCATCATCAGAAATAACTGACTCTGCCTAGCAGACACAATAAAAACTCTGTAGGCTTCTCCACTTAGACAGTTCCATCAGCTGTACAATGAAGCAGGGCAAGGGATCACAGTCTGCGCTTGTATATGGGAAGCATTTCTAAAATTACTGCCCCTTTGCTTCCTTGGAGGACAGTCATTTGTTGTTGAAGAAATCCAGGGAAACCCGGACAGATCCCAAGACGTCCTTGTCTGTCTCAGCTTACATGTCCAGACGGGTAGGGATTAGCAATGGTGGGGGTGCCAAGGAGTTTTGGTACAGAGAGAAGCATCCATATAATTTCACATCTCCTTATCCCTTCCAGATCCAAAGCCTTGACCTTTTTTCGCTGAGACATTTTTAGGGTCAGACCACAGACAAAAGGGCTGGTGTCGTGGCTGCCAATTTCTGACTCAATAGGAGGCTACAGCTCACTGTGGAGAGTCTTTCCCACGAACAAAATGCATTTTGCCCTATGAAACACCAGAGCAGGAATGAGCATTCTCACTGGGTAAAAGAACTGTTTTAATAGTATCGGCATTTTCCGGACTTTTCTACTTATCCTCGCAAACTTATTTAGTTATTGTCTACAATCCTCGCAAACTTGCTTTTATTGCTTTATAAGTAACTCAAAGTGGCAAATATGCTTACTACTCCATCTTCCTCCTGTTTCCCCTACATCAGTAACCCTGGGAGATGATTGGGGCTAAGAGAGAGCAACTGGTCCAAAGCCACCCACTCGGCTTCCATGTTTAGGACAGCACTAGAACTCACAGTCTCCCAGTTTCTAGGCCTCTCCACCACACTGGCTCTATGTGCTTGTTCCACCCACCTGTTCATTAAAAAAAATATAGTACAGTTCTTATTCATTACAGTTTTACAGCGAATATGTGTCTTGGCCAAATAATTTGCAGCTTTGATTCATCAGAAGTCCTCCGCTGCGATGTTTGTAACCCACCATTTATAACTGAGATCCTCCCCCATGACTCCCTATGGAATGTGTTCATCCAGCAGAGCAAAGCAAATCAAAACAGAATTTGTTAGCTAAATATTACAGATGTTGCCATGAAATCCGAAAAAAGGAGGAAGGGGCAGTTCACATATGTGCTGTTCCATAAATATGTACTGTGAACTAGGATATCCTTTAGACTAGTCATGACATCATGGCGGTATATTTCCCAGCTGTGCTAATAATGGGATTCATCCTTCAGAATGACATATCCATGGACATACAAGCTAGTGGGAGACACTTTGCAAAATTCAACTTGGCAAGCTTTGTCCAGAAATCATGATTGACTATGGTCTCTGCCATGTGTTCAGTTCACACAAAAGAGGAATGTGATGCTGCCAATTGCTTTGCTTCCAGCATTGTCAACTTAACAGGATCATCTGATACATCCATATGTTTTATTTCTTTCTAAACGTTTAGATTATAACGTTCACAGTCCTTTACTATTGGCCATCCTGGCTGTGGTTGATGGGATTTGGTGTCTAAATACTTGGCATGTACTAGCTTGCCTGACTCTAGTCTGTGTAAATGTGAAGGGTTGTGCCAGCACACAAATGGATTAAATGGCTAGGAAAGAGCCATCTCTGTAACCCTGATAATTAAAAAGTCAAAGCAAAATGATGCATTAGAAAGCTGTGCAATTATTTATTTATCCATTATGTGATCAGTGGTCAAAGATGAAAATGTTATGACTTTAAAACATGAAAAGGCACCAATGATGTACAATGGAAGAAGCTACCTATGAATTTCCAGGACGCTTTTTTTTTTTTTTTAAAGAAGCACATTTTCATTTTTAATATTTATGTCATGTTCTTTGACCTCTCTTAACCCCTGTAACAATCTTGCCCTCTTATCTCCCAAAAACATTTCAAGTATAAGCTTTTCAGAAATGTATTATCCTCTACAACAATGTTGTCAATTATAGGTTTATGGCATTCAAAACACATTCCTCTGCAGAGATTACAAAAAAAAACAAGCCTTCCTGTTCAAGTCAGCAACAACCATTATAAGTGACTGAAGGTTATTTTGATTATTGTATTATGCAGTATACTATATTATAATATTATTCCTTGGATTGCAATAAGTCCTATTTTTAACCAGGAGAATCAGTCAGCCCTGCTTCCCCACCACAACACCACATCTACATGCTCCACATGTTTGTCAACATTTCTCTATTTCTATAGTAAAGATACACCAAATAAATTTTAAATGGATGAAAACTAATCCAGAAGAGAAGCAACCTAGAACTAAGGAGAAATTTCCTGACAGTTAAAACAATTAATCAGTGGAAGAACTTGCCTCCAGAAGTTGTGAATGCTCCAACACTAGAAGTTTTCAAGAAGAGATTGGACAACCATTTGTCTTAAATGGTATAGGGTTCCCTGCCTGAGCAGGGAGTTGGACTAGAAGACGTCCATGATTCCTTCCAACTCTGTTATTCTGTTCTGTTATTCTATTAAATTTCAAGTTAAACTCTCATCCACCCAGAGGTTTGGAGTAATGAAGAACATAGCCTTCTTCCACTGACACAATTTTTCATCTTTTTTTTTTTTTGTCTTGACAACGCTTCAGGTGATTGGCATTTGCATCAACCTTGGAAGATTTGCGGTCAATTTTAAAGCTCGGATCGCATGGAATGTTTGCATTTCAAGACAATGTGAAATGCAGAAAGGAAGCCATCATCTCTCTTCCCTCCTCCTTCCTCCTCCTCCACCCCCAAGGTGACAGAATTCCACAGAGCAGCTAAAATGCTCACGACTGGGTGCAGCAGGATGGAGCCTAGCTGTTCCACTTATACTAGACAAACTCTGTTGAGCTGGCTCCCCGCCAGGAAAAATAACCCATTACAATCCAAACTCAGCTAAGTCAAACAGTCCATGCTTAATTAAGCCTACTCTAAGGGTTCTCTGTCCCCACCAGCCATCGGAAAGTTGATATTCTCAGCAGGTGAGATTGAAACTGTCCAGGTCTAGCTATCCAATTTAAACTCTCAATTTAGACATGTGGGAAGGAGTTCAATTGGAATGCATTGGCAATAAATGCTAACTCGTAGGGAGATAGGTGCCTTGGGATCCCACCTCACGTTACACACACCGATATCTCTTCAGGTTTCTTTCAGAAAATGCTATTCATCCTATGATTTTGCTGCCTGAAGCTCTGCTGAAGTGAACTTCCCTAAACCCTACTAACTGAGCTGTTTGAATAATCTCGCTGCCTTAATCAGATATCAGTTGCTGATTTCACCTGTGCCTTCTTTTCCTCTGTTTCTGCTGATACAAGTCCAGCTTATCCGAAGAAGCTGGAATAGGCCAAACATTATTGTCCTTACAGAGCCAAATTGGAATGTTACTGAACGGCTTTAAAAATTCAGTTTATGGAGAGAATGCCACCTCTATGTTAATATTGCTCTAAATAATTGCTTTTAATTTTGTAATTGTATTGTTATTCTGTGGTTGTTTTATGCTTATATATTCTGTAATTATTTTTGATAGGAGGCTTTTGGTTTTGTTGGTGAGAGAAACAAAGGGAAGAGAGGAGAGGAGAGGAAATGGAGGAAGGAAGGAAGGAAGGAAGGAAGGAAGGAACAACTATTTTAGTGCTTACAAGAGCCTAAACAAAAACAAAACCTAGAGTGAAATTGGAGTTCCATTTCCCTTTTTAGGCCAAGTGACAGATTTCAGCTGCCAAGCTACTACATGTCTGCAACCTGTCATTCAGGCAATTTGAAAGATGGCTAAAACTCTCCATACCAGGCAACTGCCTATCCTTATCTACCCCACCCCCTTCACCTTGGGTTAAGGAAAGTGATTGGAAGCATTATTATTTTTAATGCTGGCAGATTACATTTGGTGTGACAGGAAATTAAGGAAGTGGAATCCACCTACTGCTTTCCTTAAACGTGCCCTATATTAAAATGGTCTGGACATCAGCCTTGTCACAGAGGTCAAAGGGGTTTGGCAGTCAGAAGCCAACGATTTATGCCAAAGTACTTTTTTCTTTTTTTGCAGAATCAAGGATTGAAGGAAAGTATATTAATGCAGATGGAGAAGTGCCCCTTATCACATTCCAAATTTTAATCGAGCGTATCTCTGCATTATGCTGAGTCAAATCTTAACTTTGCACTGCATTTTCAAAAAATTACAAAAGAAAATGGGCAGATTGCATATTTGGAAATTTAAAAAATAAGCGTTTCTCTTTAGGCTGATGCCATCATATGCCTGTTCTCAGCTGGAATTCCATCAGCTAACACAAGGTTCTCAGAAGCAGTAGGTTACATGGAAAATATTCAATCTGCTGTGTGTCGAATACAGCATTTCCTCTACCCTGAGAATTAGAATGGTGCAGAGGTGGGTTTTAAATCTTCTTACTGCCAGTTCGCTCAGGGGTGCGCTGCATGTGCAGTGCTTTGTGCATGCATGCGCAGACGCTTTTAAAAAGCATCTGTGCACATGCAGAAGCAAAATCCAAAATGGCGGCACCTTTGCCGCTGCCAAAAGAACTGCTCGGGAGCGTGGCAGGCCTGGGTTACTAACAATTCTACTGAACCATGCCTGTAAGTTACTAACGGTTCAGTAGAACCGGACCGAACCGATAGGAACCCACCTCTGGAATGGTGGCAGGTATGGCACTGGCATCACAGGGATTAATTTAGCCTAGAGGTGAAGGCGCAGCAAGAGTAACACTGAGTAGGCTGTATTCAGTTTGACCAATGTGGTAGGTCTGTTCTGCGTGATGCAGACAACTGGATACTGGAAGAGACGCTTAAAGAAATGCTCTGCTATCCAAGATTTGCTTGGCCCTTATTTAGAAGCCACAGTGATTTTACTTCTTTTTTCTTCAGATTCCAATGGATTGTTTTATATTGCTTTCCTGAGCATTTTTATTACAGCATTTTTAATCAGTTTAACAATATCGCTGATTTCTCTGTGCTGTGTAGGGAATTGGTGGAAGGATGAGAAAAATAGATTTAATAAATGAATCATCAACCACCACGTTTGGCAAAGGACTCTCATTTGGGGAGAAGTTCTTTCCCCCTTCCTTATTATTCTGCCCGCAGTTGTCAAAGGAAGGACATTGGGTTTTGAAACTAGATTTCCTCTTAGGAGTCATATTTGTTTCTACTCTGGGACAATCCCTACCACTGTCACATAAACAGGCATAGACTCATGACTTAATTATTTCAATTCGTAACCTGGACATTGCTAGTGCTTTGTCCTAATTTTCCTTTAACCTTAATTGTTGCTGTTTCTACACTCAGGTGGCTCTATTCAATTACATTGAACGCTTCATGTGAGAATAATCTCTTTTCAAATGCTGCGCCTGAATTTGCACTGGTTGTCCAACTGAGACCCAAATGCAGGAAAACCAGTTTGCTGCATGGTTATTTTTTTTTGGGGGGGAGGAATAGGGCAGGGGAGAGTCTAAGGTTTCTAGGGCCCAGAATGACATCCATCTCTGTGGAATATTCTCCTGCATCTCGCTCTACCGCTTTTTAAATTCTTTCAAATATCCTCCTTTCACAAACTGTTTTCTCACTTTCAGCTACTGTGGGCCAGGGCCTTCTCGGCCTTGTTACCGCCCAGCCGGCAAGATCGCTGCATTTTGTATGTATGTTTTATTTTGTTTTCCTTCCCTGCGGGCATGTTAGAGGTCAGACACATTCAACCCCAAAGAGAAGACAGACAGGAAAACATCTGCAACGTGTGTACTGAAGTTTCTCAGGGCTGCTTGTCTGCACTGAGTGATCCAGGCAAATAAACAGCGAGAGTGTTCAAAAGAGACTCCCTCACTTTCAGACGCAGAGGTGTCGCAGGCCAAGACGTGGCTGGATAGAGACAAGTGTGGCTCATTGTGGCTGGGCTTTTGTGTTGTTGTTTTTTAATTACTCAGAAGCCTCGGTTCCAATTCCTGTCGACAAAGACGGCCTGAGGATGAAACACGATTCCTGCATCTGTTAAGAGGCGAATGGAATGAAAAGCCCAAACTGAGCCTGCTGGACAAACGAAGAAAGCTGATCCCGCTTCCCAAAATGGTTTATTGCTTTAGTCTGCACTATTCGGTCCTACTGGCAACCACAGTTTTGTGAAGCTGACAAAAATAGAAATGTGTGGCATTGTCAGCGTTGGATACAGCTGTGTCTTTTTCTTTTCTTTTTTTCTTTCAAAAAATAAAATTCACTGCTGGAAGTTAGGAATACATACATGCGCGCATGATGCTTGCCAACCACTCCTTTAGCCTTTGCCAGTAGAAATGGTTTGCATGATGCAATGAGGCTGAACAGCCCAAATATCATCCTTGCAGAAAGTATATCATCGAACGCCATCATCTAGGACCATAAATGTGCCTGTGAATTGTTTTGTGTTACATTTGCCACATTCATCTGTGCTATCATAACAATAGCCGAGAGGCAAAATGCCATGTGTTTCTGAGAACCTTCACCCCTATATTAACCTCTCCAAATGCCATCTCACATAGAAAATAAGTATTATGAAAAGACCTTTATTAAATTTCCCAACAGGACATCCCATTCATAAAATGAGGTCAGGGATAGGAGGCGACTATGCTGTAGCTGTGACATTCAACACAATGAAACAGGATGGAAAAAAATTGTCTTTGGCCTAAAAGGCTGGAAAATGTTGTTATTTCTAATCCAGACAGACATATATAGAATTTATGTCAGCCGAATGCGAAACTGCATTCTTATGGTCTTTCCAGCAAGTCAGCGTGTAGTTCAAAAGTTATCCTTCGTCAGGATTACTTGAAAAATGGGAAAAGTTTAAAAGAACAGATTATTCCGATGTCCCATACCCTAGTGATAGTCTCCGGCCAATAAGCATTGATCTTCATTCTCAGACAATTTGCAGAAGTTTTCCAAAGTATGATGGGACACCTGATTGGCCAGCTTTTTCAGATTAAAACTCATTGATCAGAATTGTTGCTGACTTGGGAATGTCATAAGGAGACAAAGATTGTCCTATATGGTCTCTCAGCCATTTTACTATTCATAAGTGAAAACTTGCTAAGGGCTTTTAGGTAACTAATCATCTCGAGAGAGTTTCATATGCAGTATACTACATCAAAGGTAATGCAGTCTCTCCCACACACACACAGACACACACACACTCTCTCTCTCTCTCTCACACACACATGCAGACACACACGCATATCCTCCGAAAGAAAGAGAATCTTCAAAGCAGAAATCAAAATCAATGCAATGCATTTAGATGAATCTAAGTTGGATTTAAAACTACAAGTAGTCCTCATCTAGCGACTGCCTCAATATATATCCATATTGCTGACTGACACACATAGTCGGCTATATAGTTGTTGTTTTTTTAAAAAGGATTGTGGTTTTATAATTGAATATGGCATGAGAGAATATAATAGTTTTGGAACTCATTTCAACCTTTAAAGCAGTATATAAATGAGCATTAAAAAAAAACACAACTACGAAAGGTTTGGATGAGAGCCAAATAGTGAATAGAAGCTTCATAAGCTGCCAGCTGAGTTTTTCTTTCCTCTTGTTCAGTGGTGCAGTTTGATGATTTTAGGCTCAAATGATGTTGCAAAGGGCTCCTTTTAGAGGGCCATGTGGATATGGTTGCCTTACCCATTTCAAAATATGATGATCTTGACCTGTTTGCATTTAAGGGCCCTTATATTTATTCTGCCAAGTAGGACTCCAGATTTCCTTTGGCAAGTCTTGTCATGACAGCCTCATGGCTCTCCTTATTGTAAAAAAAGGACTAGCTATACAGGTAGTCCTCCACCTACAACCACAATTGAGCCCAACATTTCTGTTGTTAAGCAATACAGTTGTCAAGTGAATGTTGCTCCATTTTGCAACCTTTCTTGGCACAGCTGTTAAGTGAACCACTGCAGCTTGTTAAGTTAGTAACGTGGTTGTTAAGTGAATCTGGCTTCCCCATTGACTTTGATTGCCAGAACGTCACTGCAACCATTCATAAATATGAGCCAGTTGCCAAAGGGCCCAAATTTTGATCATGTGACCACGGGGATGCTGCAATGGTCGTAAGTGTGAACAAGGGTCAGAAGCCACTTTTTTCAGTGCTGTTGTAACTTTGAACAGTCACTAAAGGAATTGTCATAAGCTGAGAACTACCCGTACATAACTTTGTATTATACTAGAGATATTTTGCCTACAGAGATTCCCAAGAATTTCAAGAACCAGACCATGAAGAGTCACCAACAGTTACGGGGAAAACTTAATAGGTTCAATCAGGCATGTGCAACATGAAGGCTCCATGGGTGCCCAATTAGGATTTTCTCCTCTCTCCTTGCTAGTTTCCTGCTGCCACGTGGGTGGGACAAAGCAAGCAAAGTTCGTGTTGATCCTCAGAACTCCAAAAAGTATAACCAAGGACTATATGGGACATTTACTCTATGCCACAGATATATAAGGCAACAGTATACTTTATGGTCTTCAAGGGTATCATTGCTTACAAGTGGTACCTTATTCTAGGAAGATGGAACTCTGAAGGTTGCTTCAAAACCATGGTGGCGCAGTGGTTAGAGTGCAGGCTACTTCTGTTGACTGCTGTCTGCCTACAATTTGGCATTTCAAATCTCACCAGACTCAAGGTTGACTCAGCCTTCCATCTTTCCAATGTGGGTAAAATGAGGACCCAGATTGTTGGGGGCAATAGGGTGACTCTGTAATGTGGTATATAAGTCTAAGTGCTATTGCTAAGTGCTATTGCTGAATTATAACCACCCATGGTTGTAAGTCAGCATGGAAAAGCAAAGAGTTATTATGTAACTATATCCGCAGGGCCACAGGTTCCCCTGTCTACTCAGACACCTATATTGTGCTATTTCTCTAGTTGCAGCCAACAAAACTTCAGCAAAGCAAGCTTCAAAGCTTATGAAGGAGTCTTCTTCTGGTCTTTTGCAGGGCTGATTGACACTGTGAGGAAGTTCTAACATGGGACATTTTCCAGGAACCAGCCTTGTTCCTTCTTCGGCTTCTCCAGATGAATCAGTCCAATCTCATATGCCCGTAATCCATGCCCTCAATGAGAGTAAAGGCTTTCCCCCCAAGCAATTGTAAAATTCAAGATCTGAATTCTGTGTAATAACTGAACCCAGACTGATTAAGACTTTTAAACCTTAAGTGTAGGGTGGTTTATGCATTCTTCTTGTTTCTTTATCTTTTGTGGAAATTCTTTCCCCAACGTGAAAACATCAGTCTTTGAAGTGGCCCAGATATTTCTTGGTCTCTGAGAACTGTCACTTGTTTCTGTTTTGTATGACAGAGTGCACGTTGTCAAGTAAGTGGTTACAAGTCCCTCACTGGTTACTTTCCCACCGAGGGGGGTCCCCAAGTCATTGCAACAATCTGTGAGTCGGTGTGAAAAAGACTTTGAGAAATTCTAAGATGGAAACCATATGCTGGCAGCCTCCTCTATGAAATTATGCGGCCCAGTGT
This sequence comes from Pseudoxenodon macrops, assembly GCA_032467955.1. Lineage (NCBI taxonomy): Eukaryota > Metazoa > Chordata > Lepidosauria > Squamata > Pseudoxenodontidae > Pseudoxenodon > Pseudoxenodon macrops. The sequence goes on along the minus strand of JANHFT010002174.1, from coordinate 143,402 downwards.
GTGTGCAGACCACCAACCAACACTCCAAATAGCATGCTGGTTGTCTTTATGCTCTCCGATCTCTAACAAGCGCCTGCACAATTTTCTCAGCCTCCGAACAGGTTCTGACACATCACATGCGCAGGCTGAACAAGCAGGGCTCCCACACTGCGGTGAATGTGTTGGAGAAGACGCCTGACAAGACCAAGTGGCTAACCCCTTGCATGCTCGCCCTAGTTTTATCACTTCTGATAATGAGGCAAAGATGCAGCCTGTTGCTGAGAACGGGGAATTTGCTCATAGTTTGAGTGACGCATATTGCCTTGATTAAATTGTGGCCCATTTAAACAAAGAACAAACATAGATCTTCACAGACAGAGGCACATGAAACAATCTCTGGTCCTGGGGTGGGAGAGAGAAAAGACTCCCGAGCAACATTGGAATAGGATCTGAGGATGATATTATTCCTGCAGAGCAGAACTACTGCAATTTATCTTTTCTGCATATGTGTAGATCAGCCTGCCTTCCAGATGTGATCGATTTTTACTGTAGTTCTGTATGTGGGCTGTGTGCAATGGGATTTGTAGTCCAATACATCTGGAGGACATCAGATGGGGGAAGGTTTCTATAGATGATACATTGGAAGGAATGCAAGGGAAAAATACTATCAGACCAGCCCATCTAAATTCCATTACCACATCCTCCACAGAAAGGTCCAAAAAACTGAAGTTTGTGTAGGGCTTTGGAATCAGAGTCCAAATAACATTCAAGAAAGTAGGTATTTAAATAGCTCCGGTTAGCTTAAAGTTTTTGTTTCCTGGGAACAAAAAGCATCTTTAATATACTGCAAAGAGAAGCTACATTTACGTTTCTACTTGTTCCAAGTCATCTATTCTGAAAAGCCCCACCAGGTATCATCTCTATTGGTTAATTATTTATCCTGTTAATAAGTAAGTTATCTACATGGCCCTATTATAACGTGTCCAAAGCAGGAAAATCAAGGGGCTGTGTACTAAAATTCTTATTGGACAAAGGACAGAATGTATGAAACACACGTATGAAGAGGTGAACATGCCATGCACTCTCCTGGTCCCCTTTGCCTGAACATGGCCTCCAATCAGGGATATTTTCAGTGGTGGGTTCTAACTTACCTCGCCATCAGTTCACTTCCTCCCATACTGTGTGGGCGTGTGCGTACGTTGCACACGCACATGCGCAGTACAAACAAAATTACAAAAAATCCCCCCCCAAAAAAAGGCTGAAAACATGATGGTGATATATGCGCAGTACCAGAAACTTGGCTTCTGCGCATGTGCAGAAGAAGAAAAAATCAGAAAAAAATTAAATATATACCGCGTTTCCCCGAAAATAAGACAGGGTCTTATTTTCTTTTGACCCCCCCCCCAAAAAAAACAAGCACTTGGCCTTATTTT
>JANHFT010002174.1:68148-80400 GCA_032467955.1 Pseudoxenodon macrops | reverse complement strand
GAGAGAGAGAGAGACAGAGAAAGAAAGAAAGAAAGAAAGAAAGAAAGAAAGAAAGAAAGAAAGAAAGAAAGAAAGAAAGACTAGAGTCTTCTCCCTGGGTGCTTCCTTTACATCCCTTCCAGGAAAACGTGAGCAAAAGGCTACAACTTGAAAATTCTAGCAAAATCCCAACATGTTGCTGAGACCCATTGTGTCTGGGTCATTTTTTTTTCTTTTGCTCAGTATCAACCCAGGTATTTTACCGCCAGTCATGGATGATAATACAGTACCTTTTCCTATGTTGCGTGCAAAAGACGAACGGAGAGGCTTTTTCAGTAGCAACCATAAAGTAGCATCTTCAGCTGTTCCTAAAGTATTCCAGGATGCGCACCTAGGTGCCAGATAGCTCTCTCCTTACAAAGCGCCATGCTGCGCCACGTGTTTAGTGCTCAAGGCCTCCGCTCACTTTGCCCAATGATAGGGCTGTTGCTTTTATTAATGCCTTATGGCAGACTCGTTCGGGGAGGCTTTCATCTTGCACTTACCGATGCCTTTTTGTTTGGTATGGTTAATAGACATCTTATACTGCCAAGTATAATACTGGGATCCCATTATCCTTACCAGATTATGTAATGTAATGCTTTGTTGAAGATATGGAAAGAGTCTCATGCAAAATACATATTACTTGGATAAGTAAACTTGGACAAGCTTTAGCACTAATTTCATGTACTCCTAATTGGATCACATGCTGCTGTTCATGTAATGCAGATAAAGACATTAGATAAAGAAAATTTCAGTTTCCAAGCTGGAACCCAAGGAATGGCTTTTCCACACTGACTCATTCTTCTGAATGACTATAAGCATTTCAATCCCCGAATATTATATCATGCTTTCTACTACCGTATGTCATTTCACTCCAAGAAATGAAAATAGGATTTGGAGAAGAATTTTTAACATGCTGCAAGATACATATAATGCAATTATAAGCACATTTGTACAGAAGCAAGCTGTGGCATTTGTGCCACAGGCAACGTGCTTACAGCAGCAAGAGCATTACAGTTTTAAAAGAGTAAAATGTAATTCCGTACAGAGGTATAGTAGTTTTCAATTTATGACCAAAAGGGAGCCTGGATTTTCAATCATAAATCATGACGGTCACACATTGATGCACCAACATGACCAGATCCACTCTTACAAATTTTTTGCAGTGGTAGTTAATTGAATCAATATACTCCTATGAGTGTTGTTTGGTTGTTTTTTTTGCAAGAAATGGGCCAAAAAGGCCATAAACAGGTCAAAAACATAGTAAATTGTGGCCACATGACTGAAGTGCATTGAGCCAGTTGCCAAACACCCAAAATGCAGTCATGTAACCAGGCAGATGTGCGCAGCCATTGGAACTCTGGAATCAGGTCTTAAGTGGGGGTGTTTTGCGGTGGAGGAGTTGGCATGAATTTGAATGGTTACTAACCAACCGGTTGTAAGTCTAGGACTACGTGCACCTTAGGAATGGAAGGAAGGAAGCTTCTAGCTCCATTGCCTTAGAAAGCTATGCCAGCCCAGAACCATTATTAGAAACTACTGGCATTCTCTCCACTATGTTTTTGTTGTTTGTAAGGGTATAGCAAGTTAGGGTTGTCTCACAACCATGTCCCTGGAATTACTCTGCAGACTGATATAGAATCATCTAAAGGCACTGTAGGTCTGCAAGTTAAAGAAATGCAGATTATAAAATGTTGTTGTCACCCTCTGTACTTATTTCTGAAAGGTGGGGGCAGGCAACATAGTGCCCACAAGGATGACTGTATCTGTTGTGCCCTTGGAGAAAGTTGGGAAGTGTTCTGCTCATTGGATTATTTATTTGCATACTTAGTGGACAGGCACTCCCATTACAGCCATTTCCTGGTAGCCTCAGGAGAGACTAAATGCGCTTGCCAGTTCCAAAATCTACAGTATACCCACCAAGTGTGTTTAGAATTTCTTCTGACTTCCAAGAACATTTCCAAAAGTGCCATCTCACGTGCAGCCAGCATGTAGTCGTATTGATGGAGGGGGCAAATTTGACGCTTAATGCTGGTTCAATCTAGCACTGGAATTTGGCATAGCCCTGCTGCTTGCAGCCCAACCCATTATTCATGAACACAGTAATGTTCCCCAAAAGGGCCAAAAAATAACTTCTCATTTTTCAGCTTAGCATTCCTTGGCAACCAAGGAATTTATGAAGTTGAGCATGCCTTGATCTCTTCACCTGGTCCAATAGATGAAGAACAATTAAAGCCTGAACATCCTCTTTCTGGACACTATTTCCTCAGTAGATCTTCCAGCTGAACAGAAAACCCAAAGCTGCTGATTATATTGGTCTCTGCTGACAACCAAACCTAAAACAAGATGCTGGAGGAATTTATGTATATAACTGAAATATTCTGCTGGTGTTGAGACAAACATTCCTTTGTCAAAACGTTTGACTGTTCTTCTGGTGGCTTCTCTTAGCCACAGCTGGGCCAAGATGGAATCCCAGTTTAAATCCTACAGAGGGAGCTGAGTCAGAAGCAAAAGTTTGGATTCCCTCATCAGGAGTTTTTTTAAACCAGACAGTACATCTGTTTGGCCTTGGATGCTAGCCCACATTTTCTTTGGTGGCTTATTTTGATTATAAAAAACTAAGAGACTGAAGCAAGGAAAAGCATTCAGGTTACTAGCCAGTATCACGTATTCTCTTGACAGTTAGCAGATTGCAAAGATCCTGTTCTAAAAGAAACTAGGGTCATTGTCCCAAGTACCAAGTGGTAAACAACACTAATATAAAAAAGAAGTTCCATGCCAATAACAAGAGTTTGTTGGTATAGTTTGGTATAGTAGTAAGGCACTGGGTTAGAAAAAAAAGGAGACCATAAATTATTGTTCCACCTTAGGCATGAAGCCAGCCAGGTGATCTTGGCCAAATCATTCTTTCTCAGCCTTAGGAAGGAAGCAGTGGCAACCACTTCTGAAAATCTTGCCAAGAAAACTGCAGGGACTTGTTCAGGTAGTCAACAATAACCCAAAGGCCCATGTGTATGCACACATGCTTTGCCATTCCTTGCTTTTTATGGCTGAGAATGATTAGCCCAAAATCATCCAGCTGGCTTTATGCCTGAAACAGGACTAGAACTTACTGTCTCCCACTTTGAAACCATAGGCAATAAAAGAATTAGCCATCCCTTGCAAGGAATAGGGAGGTAGAAGAACAAAGCAGCAGTGGAACAGCCTAATGAGAGGATGTCTAGCCCACAGTCCAATGTGAACACTTTGCAAACTTTGTAAACTCTTGCAGAATTCCAGTGCAAGCCACTGTGACCCATAGCTTAGATATGCCCTAAATTGAGTGATTCCAGATCTAACCTATTGATCTAAAATTACAGGGACAGGGAACCTTGTTTATGTCACATTTCCTCTGAGATACTATAATCCCTTGTGGACTGCCCTCCCCAGCTGTATAAAAGGACAAATAATTCTTACCAATGTCTTCAGTCAATCTCTTCTATAGCAGGCCTGACTCTAGGCCCAGAGTTGTATGTGGGCCTATGGCCACAGCTCAAGCTAATCCCATTCTAAATTTTTGTTGACATGTTACAGAAAGAAAAGGCCTAAAAACAACCTTCCTGACTGAAAGGGACCTGACTGGGCTGATATACAAGTGTGATCCCTCCTTCACTGCCCTCCTTAACCCCCAAATCTTTTGCCATTGTGGACTAGCAAGCAAATCCCTCCATGGAGATATTTCCTGGGATGAAACATTTCTGCAAACAAAAAGACCCCCAAACATCTGACTGCTTACTTTTTTCTTCAGCAGGATGCACAAACATCCTCTTGCTTACCAATCATCAAGGAAACATAGCACAATTCCACTTCTACAAAGGACTGACCAACTCTAGCAAAAAAAAAACACAAAAAAAAGGCCCAAGGCCTCCAAAGTTTCATCTGGTCCTAATTTTCCATTGACTGTAAAATGACACGCCAATATTTTTTTTCATATTTATTGTAGCTTATTTTCATCTAGTTTACATTTCAGAATGCCCTGCTTTTCCAGCCTGATTTGTCATATTAAAAAGAAGAGGGGAAAAAAAAGAATTTTATAGTAGCCGACCGACTGGCACCACCACAGCTCAGCAGTTCAGAGGATCCAAAATGACAGAGAATCTCTGATTTCTCATTAAAGGGTTGGGGCAAGACAGTGTGACTCTACTTGTATTCTCCCTCAGAATGCCCTAGAACTAAAATTGTGAGTGTGGGTGTGAACCTCTGGCAGAAAAAGAGGGGAGGAGGAGGCACTTCTAAAATCCAGCGTTCTAGTTTCCTTAAAGCTCGGAAAGTAAAAGATGCACTGTGTTAATACCATGTTTCTCCGAAAATAAGACTCTGTCTATTTTTTTGAACCCTGAAGTAAGCACTTGGCCTTATTTTTGGGGAGGTCTTGTTATTTTGGGGTGCATGGAGCAAGATGCATGGAGCTCCTCTTGCCATGTTGCCTGATTTCCAGCTCTGTCTCCCTAACTCTAACCAGAGGAAATGGCGGGGACTGGCTGGGCATGCATTTTAATACTTTTGGGGAGGGCTTATTTTGGGGGAAGGCTTATTTTTGGGGGGTGCGCTCAAAAGCCCGATTGGGCTCATTATCTGGGGAGGTCTTATTTTCAGGGAGACAGGGTAGATGGGACAATTGGATTGATTTCACCACAAGGAGGATCAAATTCTCACAAGGTAACATGGGTATGGAATCTTCCATAGGATTAAAGTGATGGAGATTAAATTTATCCCAGGTTGAAGAAAGGGGGATAGTTTGCCCTTTTCTCCAGAGGCAAATTCACACTATTGTTTTGATGCAGTTGGAGGCCAAAGATGTATTAGCTACAAATAAAGCTTATTGAGCTAGACAAGTTTCATCCCTTTCATTCTGATGGATATTCTGTCTTATTCTTCAACCATTTCGTGGTTGCTTTTGTATATTTCCTATCTGAAAACGAATGGACATCTTTGATTTTTTCCATCAGCAAAGGCAGGGATCTGTACATTCCCCACACAGAGACACACAACCAGAGGCCGAACTTCCAACTCCTCAACCCAGAGACGTAGTTCCTCTTTCCCATTCCTTGGCCTGAAAAATGATGGTAAAAGGAACATCAGCTGTCATATCCCTGAAATGCTGAACAACAATAAGCTCATGTACAAATCCCAGAGAACTATTGGAGAAGTAACCGTTCTGAAAACCTCTGCATATTTTCATCAAGCCAGTGAAATGGAAAAGGTGTGTGAGAGGGAAATATGGCTCAAGTACTGTTGTTGTTCCATTGCAATTTTTTGTCAGGTAAGTGAAGAAAAATAGAGAAACTGTGTTAATGAAGCAGCAGGTAACCAGGGACATATTCTCAAATTATTAATTTGGCCTTGAAAAACAAACTGAATAGCCCCTTTTGTTGTTTTTCATCGTCTTTCCCACCCCCGACACCAAGCCCGCTCCCTTCCTTGAAAACCTCATGATTGTTGGCAGATTAATCTAAGGAGAAATTTGAAAAACCTGTTCATCCCTTAGTGCAGATTTTCTCAAGCAGCTGGATTAGCTGCTGCACTGAAACATCTGGTGTTGGTCCTAAATTCAAACTTCTAGTTACCTCCTCCAACACATACGGCATGGCACAGTAAGAGTGATCAAAATGGGTGCCCAAATTCATGCTTTCTTTAATGAATACAAGGATTTCTTTCTGTATTATTCCTACTCAGCTTTTGTGCATTCTGATGCACTACATAATTTCAGGCCTGAAATCTACTGTTCCTGCCAAACTGCTGTAAGTAGAAAGTAAGAACACCAAAATGAATCCTGCATCTTGCACTAATCATATTTTCTAAATTATCTATTCACTGTCCAGCTTATGCCGAAGATTTTGATCCTAACTCTGCTCCATAGTATGGGAGTAAAGAGACTGCCCATTAGTGAAAAGAAAAAGATCTCAGAAAACATGCAATGAGTTGTCAATAGTAGTAGCAGTAGTAGCATTTGAAGCTTTCCCCTGAAGGCAATTCATAATATTTTGAAATAATAATTGCCATCTGTCTGCAAAATTATAAGGTATAATAACTCTTCCAGCCACAATGATCCTTTCAAGTGGCGATGTCTTCTGGTTTTAGTATTGTACCACACTGAAATGCAATAAAAAAAAGTTAACCTTCCTCTATGGTCATATTGGTCAAGTATTCTGAATACTTCAGTCCCAATCTACATAGAAAGTAACAGATTGAGAAGGTTTAATACCGGTAGGTATAGACCCAAATATATAAATGTCCATTATACAAAATAATAATAGCACCAGTCAATGTATTTGTGATGCATTTTTGAATGTTCAGTTGACTGAGTTTCATGTTTAATGAATAAAAGAAATAATAATAATAATAATAATAATAATAATAATAGCAATGAAACATAATAAAAAGAATTGGCAAAATAGAGAAATTTGCATTAAGAATAATTCATGCTTCAGTCAATCAATTAATCCATTAAGACTTTCAAGCAAGGTTATGATTAGAAAACAGCATTATATTCATCCACTCTTTCCATGTTATGCCAAGCCCTGAAAGCTAAACTTGAGAGATCTTTGAACCATGTCAACTGTTCGGAAAATGCATACCTTAAAATGGCAACCCTGTGAGTGGCTGTTCATTTCAATGATTGTTAGATGTGTTTGCATTCCAACAGATACGGGTAGATGTGTGGATGCTGTTGTTAGCAGCATTATAAAATCAGATTTAGTATCCATGTAGTTGAACAACAGAAGAAAATTAGTTGTGTAATATTTGTATTTAAATAATTCTGTTGAAGTTCTAAGAAATTGTTCTATAGCAGGGGTCACCAACCTTTTGGACCTCAGAGACCACTAAATTCATTATTTTAAATCTCGCAGACTACTAATATGATCTGCCTAATGATGGCTAGGTAGTTATGTGACTGGGTGGTGTAGCCAACTCAATGTCACTCACGTCGAGTGGCACCTTGCTGGCCTCTACTCGCCCCTCCCCTCCCAGCCACTCCTCCCCTGCCTGCCCCGGCTCCTTAAGGCCCCAACAGGAAGCAGTTGTTGGAGCTAAGCAGCCACTACAAGAAAGAGTTGGCAAAACAGCTGGCTCAGTTCAAATTGGATCTGACGGAAAAGGAGGCTCAGCAGAAGCACTTTGCTGAGGACTACAAGCATAGGTTTTCCAAGCAGAGGGAAGACTGTTGGAGTGCAAGGCCAGGTACAGGCGCCTGGAGGCTGAGTGGACTGAGATGGTCAGCCACTTCCAGGCGATGATGCAGTCCCACTGGAAAAAGGCCCTCCTGCTCTTCGCCACTAGATGCACTTCCCTCCAGCCTCCACCCAAAGCCCTGCACCAGGAGGCTGAAGCAGACCCCAAGTTGGAATTTCTGCTCCCCTCCGACCCGGATAAAAAGACCCCAAAGATGGAGACTCTCTGCAGCAACACAAGTGTTCATTGCACATATCTCTTCTATGAGCCGTAGTTTGAGGACCCCTGATTTAGTGCAATATGAAACATGCAAATAATTTTTTCTGCAGACCACCAAAATTTTCTTGGGGACCACCTGTGATCCATGGACCACCAGTTGGTGACCGCTAAGTTTAGTTGATCTTTTTGAGTGGTTTATAAATGTGGCTTATTTCTGTATGCCTGTGATGATGTTCGCCCATCGTGTTTGACGAGGACTTTGACATCTAACAGGTTGTGGGCCATCTGCAATGTGTCCGCAGGTGGCTGGTAAGGCCTATATGGGCACAAAATGTTCTGCCACATGTTGGGCACACATGTGTGGGCACCATTGTTGCAGCATTTGCAGCTTTCGCTTTCGGAGTGCTTGCTTCTCTTGTGCTATGGATGATCTTTTGTCCTCAGATGTCTGGCAGCCTTGATGGATCAGTGTGCGCCATGTTGATCAATCTTGTGCCAGGGTTTCCCAAGAGTTGGTGTCGATATCCTGTATGCCTGTATTTATGTGCCTGTAGATCAGAGGTGATATTCAGCAGGTTCTGACAGGTTCTGGAGAACCGGTAGTGGAAATTTTGAATAGTTCAGAGAACCGGCAAATGCCACCTCTGGCTGGCCCCAGAGTGGGGAGGGAATGGGGATTTTGCAGTGTCCTTCCCAAGCCATGTCCACCAAGCCACACCCACAGAACTGGTAGTAAAAAATTCTGAATTCCACCACTGCTGTAGATAGCTAATTTGTCAAAGAATTAATGTAATTTTGCTTCTACTCTTTAGACTTGGCTTGATCTAAAATGTATAGTTTCCCAGGTGAAGCTGTATTGTTGAATGTTTATGAAAGTAAAGAATTTTCAGGATGTCTTCTGACTGGCAATAGATGTTCATGGATGGCATCTACCAATATTTTCCCTAAGAAAACCCAAAGTCCCAATACTCAAAAAGGACCCTACAGAAGTCATTTACAATAGGTAATATAAGGATAAGAAAGATCATATAAACTATTGTTTTCACAGTCGTTATATATTACCAATGAGTCCTGTTTAGTTTGGTTTCGTTTTCTTTTACTACTGGATCTTTGAGTTTGCTCAGGATCTCTTGAAGACATTTTGTTGCTTAATTTTACCCAGTTGGATAATAAAGTGCCTGCAAGCAAACATCCAAGCTCAGAGAGCACCAAGATTTCTACAGTTCAACCCTTCTATATTCTCTTCTATTGTTACTTAATGTGCTACGGAGATGCCAAGCAGTTAAAGTGATGTGTTGTAGCTTCAGACATACTTTTGCTGTATGGAACAGTTATCCTTTTTGTAAGTTGTGATTCTTGTGCTGTGATTGATTGGTAGATTTTTTTAAAATTTAGATTATAGGTATCTGTTGCATTGGAAAATATAGTTTTTTTTTCCTGATTTCAGGAATACTGCTGTGTCTTTAGTTGTATTCCTATGCAGCTTATTTTCTATGTTTTGGGTTTGTTATAGTACTTTGAGTACTTGGTTAGTAATGTTTTATAATGCACTTGGATTTGCAGTTGGCCATTGTTTTCTCTGCTGATAGGAATGTTCAGGAAGGATAATATTTTATTATTCTCTTCACCTTTTGTCAGTTTGATTCCATGAAAGGTGTTGTTAATTATGGCACATTCTCCAGCAGTTCTTTTTTATTACTATATGATGAAAATGACATCCAATGACAATTCCATTTTTTTTGGCTTGCATAAGCAGGAGCACTGTTGCTTCTAGGTGTTTGGCCTTTACTTCAAATAAAATTATTGAGGTCATTGCAAAACACTGAGCAGAAATTTAGGAGAAGATGTAACATCATTTTTCATGGAATAAATAAAGATCAAGTTTTATCACATCGTACAGGCTAATGGTGTATGAAAGGCAAGAATGCTTATGGCATACCTAACTCCTCTTTGATGTTTTGTAACTTCTAAAGTAGTTGTTTCTTTCATTATTTCCCTTCCCACCCCCTTTTTTTTAACACAATAATAGATGTGTTAAGTCTCTCAGGTGCCACAGACTTTGGGGACTTTTTTCCTATCAAATCCAATGGATAGAGGGTACAGTTAAGGTGAATGTTTAACAGGTTTGTTCAGTCTGATTAAACACAACAGAGAAAATGACAAAGCAAGATTTCAAATGTCAGTGCAAAAGAGTTGCTTTGACTGGTTGCTTTAAGAGCTCAAATGTTTTCCCTGTGTTTTTTCAAGCTTGGCAACTTTAAGATGTGTGGACTCCAACTTTCAGACTCCCCAGCCAGAAAGAATTCTGGGAGTTGAAGTCCACACTCACTTAAATTGTCAAAGATGAAAAACACTGATTTAGGTCTATGTAAGTCACCAAGAGTAATTTTGATTGCAGAGAGATAGAAGGATGTTTAATATATAAATCAAGGTATTTTATCTCTTTTAGTTTTATGCCCCTATAAGACATTTATGTAACTTTTTCTATAAAGTCTCTTAAGATTTCTCTTACGTACTTTCTGGCAAGTGATTAAAATATTTAACAGATCCCCAAAGCACTCTTTAAACTGCCAAGTTCTAAAGAAACATCTGGAGGTGATTTATTTTTCTTTTCATGGATTCTTGGAACAGAATGAATGTTTACTTTCTTCCCCATCCTTATTAAGGTAGCATCAAAAGAAAGAAGATAACCACCACCCCCAATAAAATGCTAAAATTGTACAGTCCATTTATTGCCCATATTTATTATTTAAATACTAAAACATTCAGGAACAAAGGTAAGTATAACTGTGTGTCATTCTAATTGAATCTGATGTAATGGAAATCTTGTTGATATATTCCACATGTTATCAATTTCAATGAAGATGTACTATATGTTTGACTCAATGAATATTTACTATTAGTGTTCATGAAGGGTATTTTAGAAATATACTGTATTTTTTATTTTGCCATAAGAGTGTTTAATTCTGTCTTGCAGTTTAGGGTGGAATCAGACTGGCTCAATTCAATTTCATGCTGTCTAGATATTTGGGGTGTGTGGCTAAGAGAGGGGTCCTAAGGACAGACATAATTTATTTCTCTCAAAGACTCCTGCAAAACAAGGCAGATCAATTTGCACCAGAAAATAAGATACTAAACCTTATTCTGAATATCTTCACAAAAATTAATTTGCCATATTTATAAGTTCAGAAAGAGAGGAAAAGACAAGGGCAGGAAACGAAAACAGCATTCATAGACTGCACTAAGGCAAATCAAACAAACCATATCATGATTTTGTATTTTGTAAACCGTGGTTTGTGGTTTAATTGCCTAGAATAAGACAGAGTAGTTGTCAACCGTCCCATTTGGCACATCCCAAAAAAGAAATTCCTGGTACGTAAGAACTACTAAGAGTAAAACTTTATTGAAAGAGCCATTTAAACACAGCAAAAGCAAAGTCAGCTCTGAAGTTTTCCCATGAAAACTCACATAGGTAAAAAAAACCTTTTCTCCCTTGGGCCGCCTACAGTTCATTGCTCACCAATCACACTCAATACTTTTGTTTTGGGAAAACATTCTGCGCTGGATGGTAGCTCCAAGAACTTGGCCTTGGTGGCTATCTCCTCTTTGTCAGCAGAAGACTCTCATGCATTCCTCAGCTTCCCCCCTAAGAATTTACCAAAAAAAAACCTCCCATTTCTGTTTGGCAAATTGCGAGCTGAAAATTGATGCAAGCAATGAAGAAAGCAAGACAGCTCTGTCAGTAGTTGTGCTTTTTCAACTAATCTTAGCTGATCAATATTACATACCTTTCTTCTATCAAATGCAACAGGCTCTTTTAAACATAAGATAGTTTTGAACATGAAATATAGAATTTCTTTTAAGTACGTTTTAACGAGCCTTCAAAAGTCAACTATAAACATAATCCATACCTGTTAAAATGACATTGTATGGGTTGCAATCTTACTAGACTGTGTTGGTGGCACTATCTGCAAATCTGTAACATTATCATCATTTATAGCAATGCCCAATTGTTGTCAAAGTTTTGAAAGAAATCAATGAAATCACCCAACAACCTTTGACAATCAATGCAACATGAGAAATGGATTTAATTTGTTGCTGCAAAACACTAAAGAAATAAATACTTTGGAGCACTGATATTTAAAATGTAGGAAATTTCTCCAACTGGAAAAAAAAAAACCCAATCCACTTGTTATGCCTTTTTCACAGTAAACAAATGTCAGGAATAATATATTTGCTTCTTGAATTTATTTCTTTTTCCTTTAAGCTTTCTGTCGAAGGAAGGAAGGAAGGAAGGAAGGAAGGAAGGAAGGATGGAAGGAAGGAAACCTATTTCTATATAGATAGATTTAAAAGAGCCAGCTTATGTTTAATAAATTCACCAAATATCTGGAGAAGAACTAGACGTAGTAGACCACTACATAAATCTTGGCTAATGGATCTCAATGGAAGGTAATACAATAAATGAAATTGGCCCCCATGTTAAATGTAGTTGGCAGGCATTTGTCAGGATAAGCATAATTTTCAAGAACAACCTCTCCCTATGCCTAAAGAGAAAAGTTTTTGATCAATATGTACTACCTGCTCTAACATATGCCGGTAAAACATGGACACTAACCTCACAATCGATACAAAAGCTATGAGTGGCACAAAGAGCCATGGAAAGATGCATGCTTGGCATTACAAGACAAGGCAGAAAGACCTGCACATGGATTAAAGAACAAACAAAATAGAATAGAATAGAATAGAATAGAATAGAATAGAATAGAATAGAATAGAATAGAATAGAATAGAATAGAA
>JANHFT010002174.1:57546-68048 GCA_032467955.1 Pseudoxenodon macrops | reverse complement strand
CCAGTCAATGTATTTGTGATTGTTCAGTTGACTGAGTTTCATGTTCAATAAATAAAAGAAATAATAATAATAATAAAAATTAAAATAATAATAATAATCACAACAACAACAACCTTGGCTGTAACTCTGATTAGTAACTGGATTATAAAATACCTATTAAAATTATTCCCTTTGGCGCTTCTTTATTCTAAAACTTTTCCCTTCCAACTGCTTGTAACTAGGAACTGAAAGCACCTAAATTTATTTTAAATTCCCTACTCCATCTTTTTTTTTGTTTTCTTCTTGTGCCATATCATTTAGAAGACAAGTTAGAAAGCAAGAAACACCTGGATTTAAAAAAAAATCATAGATAAACTAATCCAGTAGCCTTCTTGATTTCGGAGTGGGTTATGAATAAAAACCCAATTAAATGTTAGTAATGTGTGTTAGAGCCAATCTGTCTTGTCCCAGAGAAAGTGAGCTTCCATTTCCACCTGCTATTTCTTCTGTGACAAGAGCAGCATGGTAGTCTAATGGTGAAGACACTTGCCTCCCCACTTGGAACGTTGAGAGTTCAATCCTAGGTAGTGGCAGATGATTAACTCCTAGGACGGAAAGAAAAAAATAACTGTTGTGAACTCCATGTGGTGTCAAGAAGGGCATCTGGCCAGTAAAAGCTCAGCTCCATCCAGTCGCCCTGACTTTTTTTCTGACAAAAATAATTGAAGCAAACCTGGAAGCATGTGGAGCTATCAGCACTGCTGTGTTTTAAAATAGTTTATTCTTTTTAATGGCATATCAGTGTTCATATTATCTTCATGTCAGCCTTTGTGGAAGTTTGTTGGCGGATACTTAAAAATGCTTAAAATAAATGAATAATAAATCTTGCTGATTGCTACTGTTGTGAACGTCTCTCTGGGCTCTGCTAATCACTGTGTTCTTCCAATTGTTTTCTAAAGTGTTTGATCTGCCATATTCCCTTCCTAGATCAGGCATCTTCCTTTAGCTTTTCTTGCATATTTTATACAGAGACCCACTTCCCTGGTCTTCCCAGTTGATGGGCAGTCTTCAGAAGAGGCAACAGATTTGAACAATGGGCCCTATCCAACAAAATGAAATTTAATGTGAAGAAATGCAAGGTTTTACACCTGGGCAGGAAAAACCAAACGTACAAGTACAGATTAAGCGAAACCTGGCTCAAAAACAGTAACTGTGAGAGGGACCTTGGAGTCCTAGTGGACAATCACTTAAACATGAGTCAGTAGTATGCAGCAGCAGCCAAACAAGTTAATAAAATCCTTGGTTGTATAAACAGAGGCATAGAATCAAAATCACATGAAGTATTAGTACATCTTTATAAAGCCTTAGTAAGGCCACATGTGGAATACTGTATCCAGTTTTGGTCACCACATTACAAAAAAGATGTTGAGACTTTGGGAAAAGTGCAATGAAGAGCAACTAAAAGGATTAATGGCCTGGAGATTAAACCTGTGAAAAACAGTTGCAGAATTTGGGTTTGGCTAGTCTAGAGAAAAGAAGGACTAGGGGGACATTATAGCAATATTCCAGTATTTGAGAGGCTGCCACAATGAGGAGGGGGTCAATTTATTTTCCAAAGCACCAGAGGGCAGGACAAGTAACAATGGATGGAAACTAATCAAGGAGAGAAGCAACCTGGAATTAAGGAGAAAGAGTGGGGACAATTTGCCTTCAAAAGTTGTGAATGCTTCATCGCTGGAGGTTTTTTAAGAAGAGACTTGACATTTACTTGTCTAAAATGGTATAGGGTCTCTTACTTGAATAGGGTGCTGGACTAGAAAACCTTAAAAGTCCCTTCCAGGTCGATTCTGATTCTGATTTTATCCTCTTCACTTCACTCTTCACTTCAAAGCTCTTTCTTCACACCACCTTAGTGTTATTCTGTTTCAACTTCAGAATTCTCTCTCTTTCTCTTTCCCTTCTCCTCCTCCTCCTCTGTCTACTTCTATTTTACTTCTACTCATCTCTCTCTACTTCTACTCCTTCCCTTCTTCCTCCTTCCATTCCCTCCTAGTTCTATCTTTGGAGTTTTCTGCTGTGAGATCAGGGCAGAATTTCTTATGGGCCAATTAGTACTCTCAACATACCCATGATCTGAGTCAGGTGATCTAAATGGGAACTCAGCTAATCCTGAAACATGAGTTTCACTATCCATAGGTCAGTATGATCGCAATCTATATATTGATGGCCTCTTTAACTTGAAGGTCACATTTTGAATACTGTCTTCTGAAAATAAAAGAAAGATGGAGTACAGTACTGCCATTGGTTATTATCAAATAAATCACTGAGACTGTGGGGAATCTAACATGAATAATTTGGCATGTAAAATGTAAATGGATTGCTAACCATTTAATGAGCGAATGTTTAAGAGCTGATATGCTACAACAACAAATGCTAAAATTGACGATGAAGAAACAGAAACAGTTCCTTTGTATCCCTCAGAACATCATTTTATCCAGCTTCCTAAGAATGTGTTGAATCTTTAATATTCTGCATCAATAGTTGCTATTACAACCTATGAGGTACGATGAAGATTTGGGTTCCATTTTTTGCTCAGATCTCAATGCAGGTGTTTCATCTTCTGGCATTGGAGTCATGGTGGAATGTGAATAAATACTGAATATTTTATGCCCTCCCCTTCGTATTTTCATGTTCTATTGTATGGTTGTTTGTTCAAGCTCATCTTCTTTAAATCTGACCAAACAGAGTGAAAGGTGGGGAATCTGGAAAGCCAACAACTGGCAGCCTAGTGTTTACCGAATTATGTGTTACAAGATTTTCTGCAAACTGACACTGATGACATCTTGCTGGTGTTTCTTTTTGGAACATAAGCCATGAGAAGCTTGACATCATCCAATTGATTTTTTTTTTTAAATGGGTACTCGTTTTGCCAGAATGATTCAGCTTTTCCCATCAAGCAAATTTGTCTCATAAACCACATATGCCGGCTAGCCCCTACCTGGTATCCTACAGATGTCTTGACCCTTGGATTGAGCCAGGCTTGCCTAGGCAAGGAGGGAGCGCTCCCACTTTATCTGCACAAATCCAATCAGCTTATTTGAAATAATTGCAAGTGTGAGTAGCTTGAGGAAGGCTGCTTCATAATTAAGCTGCCAGATGGGGAAGGCTGATATACCCATTTATAAGGGAGGCCATCTTTTTAAGCTCGGCAGGACATACATTTGAGTGAAAATGCATTGGATCCCCAGTTAATGTGTTAGCCTATGAATGTGTCAAAATGTATAGTTACTTGTAACGTTGTTTTGGTGCTCCACATGAAGCCATCAAATAAGGCATGGAACAGAAATTGGAAAATGTCATAATATTCTTATCTGGCAATTCATGATGTTTTCTTTCAAAAGGCATTAGCAATATGCTTCTCTTTCTTGGAGAACTTCAAGACTAGATAATTATTCTTGTCTGCATTGTAATATATATTAAAACATGTTCAAATGTGGCTTTCCAGGGAGTTCTGCCAAATATTTTTAAGGCACCAGCTGCAGCTTTAGCTAATTTTATATTGCCTTTTGAGTCTTTTACCAAATCCAGTTTGCATTTGTTTTTAAATTAAAGCTGAAATGTACAACTGTATATTAGAAACATTTTAGTAGATTGGGGAGGTCCTTCTTTTGCAATTAAAACATTTAATTCCTTATCCTATCACAGTTTCAATGCCTAGCAAAATATCTTCAGTAAGAACCAAAAGTCTGCCTCTGAAAGTCTGTTGCATATATTTGATATATTTGATTAGAAAATGAATGAAAAGGTATTCTTAAGAATATACCATATCGTCTTAATAAAATCATAATCATGGTCTATAAGCAAAATGAATTGTGGGACGAAATGGCAGCATCGGTATACATGGCAATGTCAGAGATTCTCAAACTGAGGTTCCAGTAACTTACAGTTTACAATTATTTAAAAGTAGCTGATTAGATTTTGCAGTCCAAAAACTCACACTCACTTTGCCTGGGGGAAGTCTGGATATCCTGCAGTCTTGGCGATCTGCTGAACTCATCCATTTTATTGGAGAACCACTGTGATTAGCATGGTTTTCCCTTTCTGTTGGTGATTTCCATGGAGATTTGCTATAGTAAATTTATAGTTCTTTTGAATGGCAGTAAGAGTGGGTTTCTACCAGTTCATCCACAAACCGGCAAAGCGCATGCGCGAAGCGAACCGGTTGTTACACCGGTTCAAACCCACCACTAGTATGTATACTTGAGATTCAGTATTTTTATCCACTGTTCAGTATGGATAGTCTTTCAGATGAAATGTTTTCATTAGATGGTAAGGAAAAAACTGAAGATGATCAATCTATCAGTTGTACTGATGAAAGTAAAGGTAACCCTAGAATGTATGATAAAAGTTATACCTTCTTTAAAAAGCAGTATATATATTTTTCATGAAATCTTAACTCAAATCAATTCAAATGTTTTATTTGAGGGATAGAGAATTCATACAAATTGATGTACTGTTGTAAGCCTTGTGTTATCATAATGTTTAAGAATCCCCATCATACATGAAGAGCCTTTCAATGTAGAGCTTGCCTTTATTTATACATTTATGTCTTTGTTTATTCATTTACAATGTTCTGTTTTTTAAAACATTCATGACATTGATTTCTTTTCTTTTTTAAAAAACAACCCTTTGGCTGAAACATTAGCATAGAAAGACAAAAAATGGGCTAGCTAGAACGGTTATCCCATATCTAATGGCATTATGGCAATTAGGATTGTGAAAAATAAAATGCAAAGGAGAGTTTTCCAGCTTGATAGTCAGCATTGTACAGTTGTCTGTGCACCATCTCTCAAAATTTTCTTACCTGCCGGTATTTGTGGGAAGAGATTTTGGAATAACATTTCTATCTGCCTGCCTGCCTGCCTGCCTGCGTTTCCTGCCCCATCACTATTTTGAATTCTCCACAGTTCTTCCAGGCATGTGCTCTTTGCGGTATTGGCAGAAAAACAGGCATATCTGAAGAGAATTCTGCCAGGTGGTGTTTCCATTCTGTAGAGAGAAAGGAAAGCATTAAAAATCTCTCAAGGGGGAGAACAAAAATGATAGAGATTGTTATCTAAATCTAACACTCTAATTTAGAGATTATAGAACAAACATTCCTTTGCTGTTTCATACCATACTTTGCTTTTAATTTCTAGGTAGTGGTTTGTTTGTTTTTTTTCTGTTTAGCTGTTTCTTTAACAGGAATGACTCCGGTGTCCTTACACATATGGAGCAGCCAGATGCAAAAAGAAGTCAGGCCAAGGCCACTCCTGAAGCTCAGGGTCATTATCATCATCTGCTCTGTAGGAAAGATTCTAGCATATTGTTTGTTGTGATTTGGTGGTTTTGAAATAATACTCATTGCATTTCTTTTTTTTAAAAAGCATTTAATTCATTTAAAATTATCTTAGAACACTGGTACCCTAAAATGCAGGCTATACATAATGAACACATTTTGCTTCCATGTTCTCCTTCTTATGTATTTTTAAATGTTTTTATATAGTTTTCACTTTAAATCACCAAGTATTTTTCCTATGTTAATACATCTAATGGCCTATCAATCTGATAAAATATAACTAATGCCTTATAAATACAATAAACTAGTGAATGCCATAAACATAGAGACACCCTTGAGCATTGGGTACTCAATTGCATACTAAAAGTCATTTTATGAAATCTTTTTTTGATCTAAGCAACTGTGCCTTTAACAGCTTTGGACCCATCAAGCCAATCACAATAGCCTAATACAGGGGTGTCAAACTCATAGCCCGTGGGCTGGATGCATCATGTACTGGCCATGCCCATGCCCATTTTAGCAAAGGGGGAAAAGTCACAATATGTCACATGATGACGACATGAGTTTGACACGCCTGACCTAGTAGCTAAAGAAGCTGAATGTGTTGATTACCTTTAATATTTTTGTTGCTCCAGTTGCTGTTTGCTTAAATATTATTGCTTTGATCCAACTAAAATAGGATGTATTGTCCTTTCCCAAAGTCTGCTAGGAGCATCAAATTCATGTGAGTGGTGGCCCAGAAGCCCAGATTCTCTGTAATAGCCTATATACAATACTGTGAAAGTCTATGGAATCAAGCATCCTCTCCTTACTTATGCCTTTTGCAAGGCTGGAGAGATCATATTGATGTAGATGGGACACTCCAACTGTTTTTGTGACTGAACATTTTTCTATGTTGATTTGAGGTTGGATTTACTTTTGGTTAATTATATAGTGCCTTCAATTTTTTGAAGATGGGCACAATGGAAATGGTCAAATAACTAAAGAGCAAACAAGCATCTGACATCTGGCAGCTGCCTTTCTATGGCTTTGTGATCAGTACAAAGTGTATTCAAAGGTCCATGGAAAAACCGGCCAAATTCAGTCTTCCCTATCGGATGCCTGTCAGAAGTACTGGACTTTAACTCCCAGAATTCCTAGATAATATTTGCATTTTGGATGCAAACACGTTCCTTCTGTTACTTCTATCTGAATTTGGTCATTCCAGTTGTCACTCAAATTCAGAGTAGTGTGAACGGTGGCCTGTTGTAAATTGTATACAAAGAACTTTTTTAAACAAAAGATTACAATGCTGATGTTTTTGAAGAGTTATATAATGGGGGAGATGTATACAGATATCAGAAGTTGCAAATATCAACAGTCAGAAAGATTATATAACCTATTCTTTGGGGGGGAGGAAAGTCTCTAAACTGGAATATTGCTCTACAGGTATTTGCAAAGATAGTAAATTGGACAGTATTTTTAGCAATTTGCAATGCTGGAATTTGGGGAGCCATAATCCAACACATCTGAAGTGCACCTGGTTGGCAAAAGCCAGTTTATTCTCTTGCTCTGTTCATATACTCAGGAACATGTCTGTGCTGGGTCAGCACAAGGTTAATATGAAAGTCTATTGGGAAATAAAAATCAAAATGAACCAGCAAATCCCATGAAAAGCCATCTTGAGACCAAGCCAACCTGGATAGAACCACTGTGAAACCAAGTTACTTTCTTGATGGCTTTAATAGTGGAAAAGTTCTTGTCTTGGTATTCCTCCCATACTACAGTTTGAAATGGTATAGCCCAATGATAGCATTTGTTATAGGTTATAGTTTTGCAATGATTAACCAACTTGTTTCATCAACCAGGACCTCCTTGATGTATGAACATCTGAAGATTTGTCTGAAGTTCAAGTTGAAATCCTCAACAGCCACTGCAGTTCACTATCAACAATCTTGGTCAAAAACCAATAATCAAAGTTCAGAAGACAGTTTCCTAATGGTCTCTAAATATATAATAAATATATTAATACTTTAATAAAAAGAGGAGAAATCATTTTTGGTTTTGTTACAAAAATGTTGATTTTGTTGGTGAAATCAAACAAGCGATATATTTATGGTAATTCTAGGTGCTTCTTGGGACTTGAATTTAAATTCAATCCAAAGAATTCAAAATTCAATTGGTATGAATATGAACAGTCGCCTAGCTGTAAGTAATCTTCAGGATTAATCAACACCTATAAGTGATCAATGACTTTTGCCTAAAGCTACATATAGCCTCAGGATTTGCTAATACCATATTTCATCCTGCTAGATTTCCACTTTAGATATTCTATCCTTGGGCAAGACACCTAAGCAAGCATTTCGAGCAGGAATAATTTTGGAACAGATGGTAGAAATAATTTTAATAATGAGGGACAGTAAAAATGTAGATCCCCAAAGGGTCTATATTATAATTGAAACTATTTAACTTATTCATAAGCATAGAATGGATGGACATCTCTATGATCACCAAGTCTAAGGATAACAACAAATTATACATCCTACATATATACAAAATCCTGGGGGGAAACTGTGATAATCTCAGAAAAGATATCACAACAAATGAATGACTAGGCAATAAAACAAAATCATATGGCGAATGAGAGCCATATAAACCTATTTTAGAGTGCTGAACCAATGCAAAGGATTTTGTGGCACACAAATGTATTTTCTGTTAGATTGTCTGCTTTACTAAAACACATGTGATTTTCTAAAACAATGATGCCATCTTCTTGTTTATGGTAAATATAAGGCTGTAATTTAACTAGCCATCCAATTAGCTTTCTTGTTTATTGATAAAATTTAAGATTGACATCTGGTCTCTTTACAAAGAATGGCAATCAATAGACTGCAGAAAGCAACAAAAATCCACAGGACACCAGGGGAACAAATGTCTTCAAAAGTTGATCAAATGTCATCAGAACCTGAGGAGGCAAAGGCTGATTTTCCTTGTGATAGTCATCTGCCTTAGATGGCTTTTGGTGTTCAGATTGCTAAGAGCCTCAAGTGGCATTATCACGTTTGATAGAAAGATACTTGATGTATGCCTCAGTCGGGGGCTTATTCATGTTGTTAGCCTCTGCTCTGTCTCAACCAAAATTGCACAGCGAAATATGGACAAATTCTGGAACAACTGCTTCCTGTCTTGCAATTGCCATGTGGTTGGAGATATCCTGGAGCATAGACCTCAGTTCAATGGCAATTTCCCTATTTTAATCACTTGATCCTTTCCAGTTTAGTTGGTTAATTTCCTTAAACTAGATGTAATCAGCAGAGATCAATTTCCTGGAAGGGATGCTTTCCTTTTTCTTTCCGATCATGGGAACTTCACGCCTTCCACAACACCAGCTCTTCACCCCTGGGATCTTGGTTATTGTGGAGAGTTGTCAATGGAATCTTTACTTTGAAAATTGCAGAAGAAGACTAATGTATGTTCCCATAAAAAGAAATAAGACTGATGGAATAATTAGACAAATTAAAATTCCTACTAGATCATGAATCTTTCTGCACCAACTAATATCTTTCAGTCCTATTTTACATTAATAAATCATCCTGTTTGCAGATGAAATGGAGTCTTCTGTGTGTATTGACTTGCATTCCCAAGGAAAAACCGAATATGGATATAATAAACAAGAGATATACATATAATGAACTAATTTAAGGTATGAGTTGATTTCCAAGGGAAAGGCAGAATACAGATATAATAAACAAAATATTTTAAGAGATGTTCTCTTAAGATATTGGAATATATTGCCTGTGTCAATATCCAGTTTGGAATAGTATAGTATATTTTCTATCCTCCTGTTGACATTTGGAGAAAGTAGACTAATTATTTTCAGCTCTGTTTACTTTTTTGTTTTGTTTTTGAGATGTTTATGATTTTCACTGTTTCAACAGTGGAAAAAGCTGCCAGTCATTATGATTTCATGATTCCTGAAACTGTGTGGGCAATGGGTTAGGTGCACACACACACAAAAACAGAATTGTCCCAAGAAAGTGAGACTTAAACCAATTTTCTCTGATATTTTATGTCTAATTTAGTAGGAAATGAATATGCAGAAATCTTTCAACTATAAACACAAACCATTCTTTGAAGACTTCAGTTTTTAAGAAAAGCAATGTGTCAGTTTAGATCTGCTACACAATTTAATAAGGAACATCCCTCTTGTGCATTCACTACTGTTTCTAGTTCTACTTTAGTTGTTAGTCCATTACATACTTAGGACAGTCAGCCTGTGGTTAAGAATGCAGAAGAGGGAAGAGAATATACAACGCATATACGGTACATTTATATGATTCAATCAATCAACAAGCCAACCACTAACTATCAAAGAGAGGAAGTAGGAAGAACACACCGACTGCTTTGTTTCAAGCACTAAACACCCAGCCAGCCTCACTGCCAGTTGATTATACAGAAAAGCTAGAAGACTCTGTGAAGCCAATGTCCTGTTTCAAGCTATCCACCAAAGCCGAGTTGTGCTGATGTGTTTGTTGACAATAAAACAACATAGCATGGGTATAATCGTAGAATATTTTGTGGTTAAATATGGGAATTCCACAAATATAGCTAAGGTGGGGCCAGTACACAGGATTTTGCCATCAGTTTACTCTGGGAAGCCAAAATAAACATTCAAAGCAAATGTAACATTTCACATAGTCCTTTGAATGAATTATCTATGGTTTTCATGCAAAGCCACAATAAACAAACTATTGAGGGCACACACATGACTAGTGTTTTATGAATTCAATTCCAAAAATGAAAATCAGAGAAAAATTAGCACTACTTGCCTTTTGGGAGGAATGAAGGTGAAGTGGTCCTTTGGTCCTCTGTTTCTCTGAACAGCTTCCATGTGTATTTGATCACAGGCTTTTTTTTAAACACTAAAGATAGAATAATAGAGTTGGAAGGGACCTTGGAAGTCTTCTAGTTCAACCCCCTGCTCAAGCAGGACACCCTATACCATTTCAGATAAATGGTCATCCAGTCACTTTTTAAAAACCTCCAATGATGGAGCTATTCCATTGTTGATTGCCTTCACTGTTAGGAAATTTCTCTTCAGTTCTAGGTTGCTTCTCTCCTTGGTTAGTTTCCAGTCATTGTGTCTTTTTTTTTGCCGTTTGGTGCTTTGGAAAATAGTTTGACCTTCGCATGTTTGTAGGAGCTC
>JANHFT010002174.1:45920-57446 GCA_032467955.1 Pseudoxenodon macrops | reverse complement strand
TTTTTTTGCCTTTTGGTGCTTTGGAAAATAGTTTGACCTTCTCATGTTTGTAGGAGCTCCTCAAATATCGGAACACTGGTATCATGTCCCCCATAGTTTTTCTTTTCATTAGATTAGACCAGAGGTGTTAAACTAAATTTCACCGAGGGACGCATTAAGGTTGTGTTTGACCGGCGGGGTGGGGGATGGCCAGGGGGCATGGCCAGCATGATGTCACTTGTGGGTGGTGTCTGGGGTGGCCCAAGCACTCTGCCAGTAAAAACGGACTCCTGAGCTCCGTTTTTTGGTGCTATGGCCTCCTGAAACCCTCCGCCAGCAAAAATGGAGCTCAGCGGGACTACACGCAGCCCTCACAAGCTCCATTTTCACTGGCAGAGGCACCATGTGCCGGTCCTTTGCTGTTTCCAAGTCAGCCCCATGGGTCAGATCTAAACACCCCATGGGCCAGATCTCGCCCCCATGCCTTGAGTTTGACACCCCTAGATTAGACATGCCCAATCCCTGTAACTATTCTTCATATGTTTTAGCCTCCCACTCCCTAATCATTCTTATTGCTCTTCTCTACACCCTTTCCAGAGCATCTTTTTTATACTGTGGTGACCAGAACTGGATGCAGTATTCTTACTACGGTCTTATTAAGGACCACACTTGGAACACTGCATCCAGTTCTGTATTTGTAGATGAGGGAATGGTGGTAGAGTAGATATAACAGTTCTTTTCCTAGCTTTCATCGTAAAACACCCTACGGCTTTGGTCTCTCTTGCTCCATGTTGTTCTCAGTGTCTGCATGAGCAGCCAAATTTGCTGGAAGAAAGTGTGGCAAAACTCAATAGTAGTATGTTATTGAAATACCATGCTGAGTCTCCTCTAGGCATTATTATATCAACACTGTGTAATGTCAGGAATTATTAGGCACAAGAAAATGATGCCAGTTATTATTTAACATCATTCAGGTAGTTAACAATACAGGCTATCATAGCAAATCACCCAGTAGCATTCAGGAATCTATTCTAAAGAAAACAATAATGGCAGCTCCTTTGTTAATGTTGATCTCAAGAATTGCCTTTATTTTGCAAAAAGAAACAGAATTTTGAGTGACAAATTCCTCTAAAACCCTTCCAATTCATATATGCTCCATTTTACTAGACATGTCTATTTCTTATGCAACTGGGTTCTCTTTCTAAATATCTAACTTAACAAGTTGTGTTTGGCTGAAAGAGTCAATGGGGAATTGAGGAAATAATTTTCTTTTGCTTTCTACCTTTTTGATAAGGTTCCTTAAATTAAAATTCAATCATGCTTCATATCAGATGGGGTCCTATTGCAAATTCTGGTTGGAGAAGATCAGGATAGAAAAAGGAAAAATAAAATGCACATTAGATCAGTGTTTGATTCGACAGGTTTAGGATTTTATTTACACTGAGAAAAACTGAAAGATGTTAAAGGAATTTCATGGGTTGGTTGAGGTCCAGGTCAGCATTGAGGTAAATGCTCCAGGTTTCCTTTTTGATGTAAAAGCAACCCTCCCTTCCCTTCCTCTGTCCTAATATAATACTGTATATCCTTTGGTGCTATGCTCATTATGATGTTACTGGAATATGTATTTTTGAAGCAGACTTTTTTTTTTTTGAACTCTTTGTGGCTTCACTGTTTCAGTTGTTTTTCTGACTTTGTTGCATTATTCCAAGCCTGGATTTTTCCACTTGCTTATCTGAAGTAATTACAGTTAATCAAGAAATCCACATTTGTTATGATCACAAACATGGCCAATCTGATTTCATTCTCTGTTGATATTACTAAGAGCAGATAAGGCCACATGGGCAATTTATTCATTTAGTTAATCACATTTATACATCTCATTATCACTATCACTGTCGGCTACTAACTTAGACAGTCAGATTCATTTAAAAATCTAGGGGCCTGGGAGTTAAAGAAGAGAACTAAGGATTCTGTACATCTGAATAAATCTGCTGAAGTCAAACAGTAGGAAATATCATGTCTGATTATGAATTTAGGTGCCTGTTTACTCAAACTTTATGAGTAATTGGTGACAGAAATGTTGGTATTTATAATTATCATTTTTTGACTTTCCACATTTGATCACTTGCATTAAAAATAATTTAAAAACTAAGGACAGGAAAAAAATGGGATGTTAAAACTGTCCAAGTCTTAACATTCAAATTTGCACACCAACCAAACATCAAAACATAGGTTAGCAGCAATGACCTAAGGTTAATTTTGCAATACCCACATGTTTTAGGGAAGAAACAGATTTTTTTTAAGTCAATTCTTCTTAGAAGAAAACAAATTACTAGTTGATTTAGGTTGAGAGGTAGTTTGTGCAGTAAAAGAACACTGAGCAAATTTCAAGATTTTTCCATCAGGATTTTAGTGAAACCTGGCACTTCCAGAGTGTAGTCAGAAAGCATTATTAATCATTCAAAGGCAGATGTATCAGTAGAATCAGGTTATTCAGTAAGAGCTCATCCATATAACCCAAAGGATGTGCTTGAGATCCTTGTCATTTCCAAAACTGCTGTTTCCGCCAGTATTCTTCTGAATGTCCCATAGGAATGAAGTCAATAGTGCTGCTAGTCGCCCTTGCTACTACTAGCCTTGTTATGGAGGTCCACATTTCTGTCAGTACAGCAATTGGCCCTGCACTGGATGTGGCAACTCCCCTTTATTATTAGGTTGCTCTGATCATGACTAATTGGGAATTGATTTACCCTGTCACTCAACGGCCGCTTCCCAAGTGAACTGTAGCTGTAGCTCAAGAAGGTGTCAGGAATTGGATCAGATGGAGAAGTCTGGGCAGAAAGAAGTGGATGTTGGTGATAGCAGATAGCACGCCAGAACAACAGGCAGGAGAGGCAGAATTCTCATTTCAAGTAAGATCACTTACTTCATAATTTGCTGAGCATTT
Source organism: Pseudoxenodon macrops (assembly GCA_032467955.1). Classification (NCBI taxonomy): domain Eukaryota; kingdom Metazoa; phylum Chordata; class Lepidosauria; order Squamata; family Pseudoxenodontidae; genus Pseudoxenodon; species Pseudoxenodon macrops. Next base: position 54,520 of record JANHFT010002174.1, on the reverse strand, counting down.
CTACTCAAATGTAGGGGCTTGCTCCTTAGTGAATTTCTAGTTAAGTAGGTAAAAGATTGCAGTCTGCATCTAGGTTGTTGTTTAATGTATATATGATGGATGTCCAGAAAGAAGCATGGTATAAAATCAATAGTAAAGCACCTTCAGATTAATGAGCAATTGACATTGCTTTCAATAAGTGTCTAGATGCAAAGCTTTTACACTGAATACATTATATCCCTCTTCACCTGCTATTATGCAGTGAAGGGAAATAACACAATGTTGAGCATTTTCCCAGCATTTTTTTTCTTTTTTCTTTCCTATCCCTTCATGTTTAAAGGCCTTCTAAAACTAATTTTTGCACCAAAATTGAATAACTTCAGAAGTAAACCTTTATTCAATCCTGTTATGCATTTCATATATGATAATAATTCTTATCACAAATTTGCTGGTCAAGAACCTTCTTATACAGCACACTGGCTACAACAACCTGAGGAGATCTCCAGCCTAATAAAATCCCACTTTTAGCTTTTCATCATCACCTTTCCTATTGGTGTGTTTCGTTTTGGGTTCCTTGTGCAAGATCGTAGTTCCGCTTAGCAGACTTGTAACCAGTGACGGCACACAAGAGCTGTTCATGATTGTTCATTTTCTGAATTTTGGTTGCTACTAGCTTTGCCATCTGTATCAATAGCAATAGCACTATGAGTTTTATACCACTTTACAGTGCTTTACAGCCCTTTCTAAGCACTTTACAGAGTCAGCATCTTGCCCCCAACAATTTGGGTCCTCATTTTACTCACCTTGGAAGGATGGAAGGCTGAGTCAACCTTGAGCATGCTGAGATTTGAACTACCCAATTGCAGGCAGCAGGGAGGCAGCAGAAGTAGCCTGCAGTACTGCACTCTAACCACCGCACCACCTCGGCTCTGTACATTTCAGCAAATTAATTTTCAAGCACTGGTCATTGTTAGATGACTGACAGTCAATTTAGGGAAGTGGGAACTGAATGGCAGATCAAGGTCTGGCAAGCAGATTGCAATTGGGAGGCTGCAATGGACCACCTCGTGGACCTCTACAGACCACTAGTAGACTACATGCCACTGTTTTATAAACCCTGATTTAAGAGGCGACTTGTTCACGGGTCCCTTTTCTTTACACTTAAATACTGCAAGATATTTTGCTGCCTGTGGCAAAAACAGCTCCTCTTTACCGGTAGTGACTAGAGTGCTAATTGCAAACCTGCTACAATCCACCCACCTGATCTGAGGCCTGAGGTGGCTGCTTGACTTTGTCTAATTGAGAGGTTACATACATAGCATGGCTCTGCTCACTCTGCATAATTGGTGCAAATGTTCTGCTGTTGACAGTTTCATTATTATGTTTATCTGTATTCAGCACCATCACCAGATCACAGCTGATTTATTATGGCCACCAACTCCCTGACTCCATTAAAATAAACACAACTTTTAGCTGAGCATTACTTTAAATGTATACATGGTTGCAGTGAGTTATATGTAAGTATACCCATAAGCAACCACAATTAGCCTCAATGATACCAATCTGATGAAATCTGCATGGTGACATCATAAGACTCTGCTCTTTCTGCTTGTATCGCAAAGTCACTCACAGGTATGATAGATACATTTGCATTGCAACACTTGTCACCCTTTTCACACTCCTGTTAATAAGTAAATATAATTAGGGCACTTTCACACAACCATCGTTGCCCCCCCCCCTCATACTCTCTTTACTAGTTATGCAGTGCTGAGCAAGAACTCTTCTGTTGTGTCCCATCCCTCCATGTTTCTGTAGCTGGTTAATGGGAGGGCATAAAAATAGCAGCCAGTTGGTACCTTCCAGTCTTGCTCTTCCTTCAATGCACAATATTTAGTTTTCACTGCAAGAGAAGAAAAGTTTAAAAAATCTCACAAAGGTGCTTTTCCAAAAGGCAAGTGCCTTTTGTTCTGAACTGAAGAAGCTTCTTGGGTGAGAAGCGAAATGTTTTCAAGGAAAAAAATCCAGTTGCCTTTTGTAAAAAGCATCTTTGGCATTTTGAGCCGCAGTGGCGCAGTGGTTAGAGTGCAGTATTGCAGGCTGCTTCTGCTGATCACCGGCTGCCAGCAGTTTGACAGATTGAATCTCACCAGGCTCAAGGTTGACTCAGCCTTCCATCCTTCCAAGGTCGGTAAAATGAGGATCCAGATTGTTGAGGGCAATAGGCTGGCTCTGTAAACCACTTAGAGAGGGCTGTAAAGCACTGTGAAGTGGTATATAAGTTTAGGTGCTATTGTTATTTAGGAAAAACATTAGCTGAATGATTGAGAACCTCCACAGGCAGTTTAAAAAATCCCAAGCAGCCCAAGTAGTGGGGAGGAGAAAACTATTCTTCAGGACAATTGCGTATGTTGTGGAGATGGTGGCAAACCATCCCAACACTTTGGCTGCAGGAGGAAAGGAGAAGTCAGTGAGTAGGATAAAGCTGAAGTTCCTACCAGTTGGAACTTCTGCATCTCCAGAGGAAATACTGCAAAACTATCTGCAAAGCATTTTCACTGGAACAAAGACAGGAGCCGGGCTGATAATTAATTAGCTTCCCAAAATCCACATAAGCCCTTATTCACCCCTTTTTTTCTGGGGTGTACAGAGTCTCTTGCTCTGACCTGCTATGCTGTAGGTCCTGTGATAAGTTACCATCTATGGAGCATTTCTTCTTTTAAGAGAACCAGAAACCATGCACACATACCCTATATTCCATCACACATTGTAGTTTGCTAGCAAGCAACCTGGTGTCCTTCAGATGTTTTACACTACCATTCCTTGGACACTGGCCATGAAGTCCGTGACTGATGGGAATCAAAGTCCTACACTTTAGAGAGCAACAGATTGACTGTTCCTACTTTAGGGTAATCAATAATTAGAATCCCATGTGGAGTTCAGTTCTTTTGATTGTCACTGGTTATGGGGATTGGATGCCCAGAGCAGATTTACCAGTATCTTTCCTTTTCACCCACATTAAAAAAAATTACTTTCATTTAGACCCATAATGAGATTTGTACATTTCCTCTAGAAATGATGGCAAGATATAAAAACGGCATTCTTCCTGACAGCGATCTTCAATAGAGTGATAAAGCTGCAATGTGTTCTGAAGAAGACACAGTTATGCACTATAGCTGAGCGATAAAAAAAAAAATTCTATGTAGAGCCCACACAATCTAATGACAAGCTTTTCTACAATACACAAAAACAAGAAAAAATAATATAGCACATAATGTACAGTCAAAGACTCCTGGTAGCCCAAATGAAATGCTTCATAATTTCCAGTAGAAATAATATCGATTATTTGCACTGGAAATTATATATTTCTACATGAAATTGCTTCAAAAAGTAACTTGATAAACAAGGAAAATTTTGAATGGGAGTAAATAAGCCCCTTTGTGGATGTGGCGGTTCAGTGGCCAACATGCTGAGCTTGTCGATTAGAAGGCCGGCAGTTCAGCGGTTCGAATCCCTAGCGCCACGTAACGGAGTGAGCTCCCATTACTTGTCCCAGTTTCTGTCAACCTAGCAGTTCGAAAGCACATAAAAATGCAAGTAGAAAAATAGGCATCTCTTTGGTGGCAAGGTAACAGTGCTCCGTGCACCTTCGGCGTTGAGTCATGTCAGCCACATTACCATGGAGACGTCTCTTCACCTTAGAAATGGAGATGAGCATTGCCCCTAGATCCGGAAAACGACTAGCACACATGTACAGAGGAACCTTTACCTTAAATAAGCCCCTACAAATGGCTGCCAGAACTCTAGGATCCCAGAATTGTTTGGCCAAAAATACCGGTAGTCATTTGATCTGTGATATGAAAATCTGCTTGTCATAATTCAATTCAGTAGCTAACATCAGCAGAAGATCTGGTGAGTAAAGACTACAAATAAAACTTCTCAGATTAAAAAGTCTACTTCATGAACCTCATTTCATACATTTCTGATGGAAATTACAATTTGAAAGTCTCCAATATGACAAGTGGAACTGCCCTTAGCGTCTAATCTCCAAGAATGTGGGACTCTAACTATCCAGCATTTCAATTTCCTGGGCAATATAGGGAACCTTGTTAAAACTATAATTTTAGGTAATGTGACCACACAATGCTACTTGGAGATTGTGTCTACCTGCTATTGTGTCTATCATCACATGAGTCTCTGGAACCTGCCAATGGAGAAGGTTCACAAAAACATTTTACTCAATACCTCATGCCCATATACAGTTGGTACAAAAGGAGTCAAGAGTCAAGGATCATTTTAGAGTTAGTCATAAGAAAACCAGAAAATAAATGCAAACTCATCCTTCCAATCCATTATCAGTACTTTCAGACATTATGTATAGATTCTCCATTGCCTTGTGTCATGCTGGCACAGTGGTTAGAATGCAGTACTGCAACCTAACTCACTGCTCACTCCAGGAATTTGATACTGATCAGCTCAAGGTTGACTCAGCCTTCCATCCTTCTGAGGTTGGTAAAATGAGGATCCAGATTGTTGGGGGCAATATGCTGACTCTGTAAAACCACTTAGAGATGGCTGTAACAACTATTAAGCCGTATATAAGTCAATATTGTCCTTTTTTTCCCTCCATCACTTTTTTCCTTCCTAGATTATAAAATGTAAAGCAGGGATTGTCTTCTTTTAATAATCTGTAAGATACTCACTGCTTTTCAGTTGAAGAGAGTAGTATGAAAGCTTACAAAGCCTCAATCAATGACTTCATTTGAAACTTGCTTGGGTGAAATGCTTCATTTATCTCCTTTCCTTGAGAAGCTAAGGCAATATAGTCTACAGTACTACCACCACCATTCTTTTCAGAGCAACTCTGTGAAATAGAGGAAGCTGAAAGATAATAATTGGTCCAAAGTTATCAAACAAGTTTTGTGGCTGAATTTCCGGCAAATACCCTCCATTCCAACTACTATACCGAAACCATTGTAAATTTTGAGAAAACCTTGACAGGGTACATTTACTCACTAAGGGTGGCATAAACACTTCTTCTGATGAATGACAAAGTACAAGCTATGTTTCATTTACTTATCTATGAGTGCTATGTGTTTAGAGCTCAAAACATTGTTAGAGACCCCACACACCCACTTGATGGTCTGTTTCAGTTGCTCCCCTCTGTAAGAAGGTTTCAAAGTATCTATAGCAGGACTACCAGATTCTGTAACAACTTTGTTCCCTAGGCCGGCCATCTGGTAAACTCACAAAATTGATTTTTCTCGCCATGTACAAGTATACATCCAAACTAAACTGTGTTGCTTCTCCGTACCATATAATATATGTAGGTATATGCATAATTTTGTATTTATTTATTTATTTATTATTTATTATTATTTATTTTGTCATGTTTACGTAGTATATATTAAAGGTGGAGACCCTTTGAGAGCTGTAGGCAATGAAATTTCATTTTAATGTATGCTAATTAGTGTACATTCAAAGTGACAATAAAGTTATTCTAAGTCTAAGTCTATCTTGATTTCTACGAAGACAACATGAGCAGTTAAATTAAACAAATAAAGTAAAAAAGACAAAGGAAGCTGAATCCACTGCAGGCAACTTTCTGTAACTCCAGTTTCAATCTTCCCAAAGCTTAACAACCTGAACCTTGGAGTTTTGCTTTCCTGACACATGTGTATGTAGGAGAAGGCATGCCAAGAGTAAATTCATAACATATGGCACTGATGTTTCACATGTAAGCCTTACAGCTGAATGGGGCTGTGCCAACTTCCCAGTAGATACTGAGTGGGGGTGTGCTTTGAGGCAGGGCGTTGCCATTTGGATGACACTGATTAATATCCTTACAGAGATCTAATCAGGAAAAAGAAGACCGGAGACAAGATCCTGAAGTACAGTAGCAGAAGCATTAGCGGCACACAAAGTCAAATGATGGCCAACTTGGGGGATGGGAAAGGTCAATTCCAGATTAATTCAGGAAGCTATTACTATTGTTATTTTAGGAAAACCTGAAAAACTAAAATAAAAATGGCCACACAGAGAGCATTAGAACAAACGATCCTTCTAAGGGTTTTGAGGTTCAATTTTCAATTAAAGCCTGAATTGCTCTGAACTGTTCCTGCTACTACCTGAGCTATTGCTGTTGCTGTCAGGGTCAGCCAGAGACTCACTTTCGAAGAAAATTCAAAGCAAGACTTCTGAGGTTGTCCTGTAGCAGAACAATGTGCCACTAACCCATATTGAACCCAACATTGCCCTGTTGTTCTGCAGCACTCATAAACTGAGAAAGCTCTAAAACAGGGATCTCCAACTTTGGCAACTTTAAGACTTGTGGATTTCAACTCCCAAAATTCCCCACCCAGCATAGGGAAGTCTTAATGTTGCTAAAATGTACTTAGGAGTTCTGTGCCAGGCTAAAATGGTGAATTGGTACAATTGGTTGGGTTTGAGCAGCTCATAAATGTGCCACCTCCTTGTCTACACAGCTTATTTAATCATATTACCCTTCTATATTTTTATGCAATGATCTGAATTCAGGACATATTGGGCTCCCAGAAAAATATAGAAACATAGGCCTGGAAGAGACCTCGGAGGTCTTTATATTTATTTATTTGTTTGTTTGTTTGTTTGTTTGTTTGTTTATTATTTATTTATTTTGTCAAGCATCTATAAGATTACAGAAAAAGTATAAACATGATTGTGAATACATAAAATATCTAGACATGGTTATGAATACATGAGATGGTTACAAATACATGGGGACATTAGGACAGGGACGGTAGGCACGTTGGTCTGCTTATGCACACCCCTTACAGATCTCTTAGGAATGGGGTGTGGTCAACAGTAAACAGTCTAAGTTTAAGGGTTTGGGGGTTTGGGGAAGAAACTACAGAGTCAGTTAGTGCATTCCAGGCATTGACCACTCTGTTGCTGAAGTTGTATTTTCTGCAATTGAGTTTGGAGCGGTTTACCTTAAGTTTCTATCTATTGTGTGCTTGTGTGTTGTTGCGGTTGAAGCTGAAGTAGTCATTGACAGGTAGGACATTGTAAGAGATAATTTTATGTGCTACGCTTAGATCATACTGAAGGCAGCATAGTTCTAAGTTGTCTAAGCCTAAAATTTCAAGTATGGTGACATAAGGTATTCTATTGCGAACAGAAGAGTGGAGGACTCTTCTCGTGAAATATCTCTGAACATTCTCAATTGTATTAATGTCCAATATATAGTGTGGGTTCCAGACAGATGAGCTGTATTCGAGAATTGGTCTAGCTTGTTATAATATAAATGTTTTATATGCTCTGGTTAAAAGTACAATGTTACCAGAGAAGATGCTACACAAGATTAGGTAACTCTTGGTAAATGTTAGCTTTATTTTAGAATTTCTTTAAAAATACAGAAGATATATTTCATTGCCAGAGCCTTTAAATTAGAGATAGCTAATCTTTGTGGCTCCAAAGGCAATATATTATGCTGAATTAAGCTAGGTATATACAAGTTACTTCCATGAGGAGGAAATATTTTTTTTTTTAATATAAAAAACTCTCTTCACTCTGCAGGAATGAGTAAATAAATAGGTGTTTAATCAGCTGGATAAAATACAATACATCCAGAGGTGAGATGACTTTGATGGGTTTGAAATTCCTCTCCAACCATTTCGGTAGAGAGCACCATTTCCGACCATTATTGACTCTGGGGAAAGATTGCTGAGAGAGGGGAACTGTTACAATCTCTACGGATAGGACTGCTGCTTCCTTAATACAACTTTGAATGGAAAAACAGCAACCTCAGTCACAGTCAGTCATCAGTCACATCAAGATTGCAGCGGTTTGGTAGCTGCATCAATAGAAAAGCAACATGTGGCAAGAAATGTACAAAGGGAAACGACAAACTACAATTATGGCATTTGTGGCAAATAAAAGGCAAAGCTTGGAGGTCTTGGGCCACAAGTTGTCTACCTCTCGTTTTGGTAGGTATTTTCTCCCTTTGAAAGTTCATTAAAATGTAATAAATAATGGCCCTCACAGACTGGTAAGGTTAAGGAAATTAGAAGGTATTTCCCTGAAATACAGATATCAGACGAATGCAGTCATTAACCAACATCATATCTAGGATGAAGGCTTTTTCTATCATTGCTTCCAACTCAGCACATCTGGGTCTAACTCTGCAAGATTTTAATGGAGCATTTGGGATCTCTCAAGCCTTTCCATTCAAAAAGATGACTCTAAATTATACATGGTGGCTATTTTGGAAATGCTAAACTGAGATTCTTATGCGGAGCACAGCATACTGTACATATCCTGAAAAGATGTTAGACTGCATTTGTACATCCATCCTTAGCAGATTTCAAAATAACAAGGAACAATTCTGTCGCTGTATAAACTGCAGCTGCAGGACATAATTTATAATTTAGCTCAGAGATGTTATTAAAATTCATGGGGAAAATGCCTTTTCTTACAGTTTCAGAAAATAGCATTTTGGGTCTGATTGCTTAATTACTCAAATCACCTCAAATCTCCTACAAGTACAGATAGGTCATGAATACCTACTGCTGTCAGGCCTGCATTTTGGCCTGCCACACTTTCAGCTATTCTACTATGCATTTTTCTGTTGTGGGGAAATGGGA
>JANHFT010002174.1:18186-28574 GCA_032467955.1 Pseudoxenodon macrops | reverse complement strand
AGGTAGGTAGGTAGGTAGGTAGGTAGATGGATGGATGGATGGATGGATGGATGGATGGATGGATGGATGGATGGATGATAGACAGACAGACAGACAGACATTACTATGGAACAGACATTCTTTATGTATAATAGTTTTTCTAACACTGTATGAGGTTAGAGTAAATAATATCTCAAGGTCCCTCAATCCCCCAATAGCATACACTTTCTCTGAAAAAAAAGGGGGGAGTTAGAGAAATATTTCCAAAGGATGATCAATGCCTATTTTTAACAGATCTGTATTAAAATGGAATTGGAACGTTAATTTGCCAGAAGCACATTCTTTCTTTCATTATACCATCACTATTAGTTTTGGCACTATTTGTGACTTTGTGGGAAGGGGGAAAGGAGGGACATTGATGCCCTGCTGAGAATAATCTACCATCCAAAACTATACTCAGCACTAAATTTTCTGATTCACTGGGCCAGTGTGAGTATTGAATTAATGTGCTACTGATTAGACATCGAAGGGATATGGAAACAAACCACACTGAATGGGAAGACATTCTGCTATTTGACTTGATACATACAGTCAGTCTCCTCCATCTGGGAAAGATCCAGATTTCATAATGCCGAGAAAACCCACTGAAATCTGTCAGATTAAGTCATGTCTAATGTGTCCCATTTATTTCAAAAGGGATAATTATGTGTGGATCCAACACAATATTCTTTGGAGGCTTGTTGTTGTTTTTTCATACAAATATCAAAGCAAAACCATCAACTTTCTAATTGTACTAGAGCAGTTGTTTGTTTGAATTGCTTATATGTTGTTTTTAAAGCACATTGGCAAGTGTTGGGCATCCATTTGTTTGCAAACTACATTCCCCTCCCCCAACTCAAAAAAAAAGAAACCATTTCAAAATGGGTGTGCTCAGTTCTCAACCATCAGCTCCATTTAAGAAATGGCACCATTTCCGTTAGTGGCCACTCTTTTGCGTAAACAATCCTTGAATGACTTTTCTGAAATTTGGCACAAGGTCTATTGTAGCTATAGAGTTAATCCCCAAGGAACCATGATAGAGACTTTTTTCAAAAGTCGGATTTTAATGGACCTCAAAGATTTCTAAGTCACTTTTATGAAACTTGGCAGGTTTGGCCCCATTTTAAAGATCTAACTAAGATCCTATTTGGCTGAAAAACAAAGGAAGGGAAGAGAGACAGAGAGGAGGAGGGAGGGAGGGAGGGAGGGAAGGAAGGAAGGAAGGAAGGAAGGGTTATTTGTGTTTCCTGAGTCAGTGGAAAGGATAAAACTCTGTTTAAACTTATATTCTTCTAGATTTAAGTAAAAAACTATAGTTTGATCATTGCAAAAGCTCCAGATCAAGTCATTAGTTCCGTCTTTGAATATCCATAATATAAATGAACAATGTCATGTGTTGTGTGTATAAATCAAATATCTTCGGAGAAAAACCCAGCTTTCAATGAAAAACTTCGCATTTCGTTTCCAATTAACTTCTTCTACAAGGTCGTCTGTCCTTTTGCTTTTATTTAAAGCACTATTTTACTTTTTCAAAGGAATTGATCTGAACAATGCAAGATATACTGCCTTCACAATAGTAGGCCTCTGTGGAAAGGTTTTGTCCCTTAAGATCTTTCTTGCTGCTGTCATGCAGAATATTTTCTTCTTATTTATAGTACATACAAGTGAGACTTGTCCCGAAATATTGTAGTATATCTTTTCCTGCTCTCATCCTGCAGATTTCTCTTCTAACTGCCATTTTATTATATTCCACAGCTACTGAGCAACGTCAGTCTAGTGCAATTTGAAAAGGCTGGTGTGTTGCCACTTTATTTACTGATTTATTGATTTTATCTATTTTTATTTTTCCCTAGTGTTCAATCTCCCCAAAGCATACACATATCTCCCTCTTGATTCTTACTGGTTCCATTCTGAGTTCCATTGAGTTGGCATTTATCTCAAACATGAGTTCCCAGCGCAATTTGTCTTTGCCTTCCATGGTAGCCCAATTACATGGCCGTAGCTAGCTGAGATTGGCGGACATTGAAAAAACTAAGAAGGTCAATCCCAGGCTAGTACGGAGAGGTTCTCCATGTTGCAGCAAACCAATCCCATATTGTGGTCAAAAAACTTCATGGGCATATCCATCATGACATCAGCTTAGTTTACAGCAGACTTTCCCTTCCCTTCTCAGATACTTAGAGATGTGCAACTCAAGAGGTTTACATTTGATGATATCCTAAGTGTGTGCCAACATAACACACACATAATACACACTTTTAGAATTGCTATAAGCGGGTGCGATAACTCAGCAATTAAACACACTAAGGTTGTCAGCTGGAAAGACCCGAGCACTGCGCAACAGAGTGAGCCCCCCGTTATTCACCCTAGTTCCTACCCATCTATCACTTCAAAAGCATGAAAATGCAAGTAGATAAATAGGTACCACTTAAGCAAGAAAATAGCAGTTCTATGTATCTTGGTGTATAGTCATGCTGGCCACATGACCATGGAAATATCTTCAGACAATGCTGGCAGCCTCGGCTAAGACACAGAGATAAGCACCACTCCCCCTGGAGTTGGACATGACTGGACAGGGGAAACCTTTACCTAGGTAGCATAGAATTGCTATGGTATCATGTGCCAGATATGAAACAGAAAGTGGCTTTGAAATATGCTTGTCAGACCATAGGAAACGTCAGAATAGAGAGCATATGAAAGTTTGTTATGTTAGCCGGCATTGTTGGGTTTTTGGGCTTAGAACCTGCCTACAAAGTCTCCTGCCATTTCAAGTGGAGATTTCTCTTCAGCTGTGTTTCCTGAGATCCTTTAATGATCAGACTGAATCTGAAATCCTGAGGATGCAACAATTGTGTTGTGTGTGATGTCCCTTCTCCTTTTACTTAGTAATTCCTTGCCGGTGAAAATTAGAAAACGCATGGAGGGAATGATCTGATACGTCTGACTAAACTTCCCTTGAAAGGAACTTTCTAAAGATCTTCATAATATAATAAACTCTATCCAGATATGCCTTTCCTGCAGAAAGATCCAGATTGGTTGGCCCTGCCCTTGATATGGGGGAGTCAGTTGTCCCTGTCCTCTGCCTCTACATCAGGAGTGCACAACTTTGCCTGGGATGACAGGTACAGTTGAGCTTTGAGTGGGCCACTAGGGTTACATTCATTAAAATAGTTGACACCCCCTCCCCCTTTTTCTCTCTCTTCCATTTCATTCTGATTCTCAGAGACTGCCTGGACAAGTCCCTGTAGTTTCCTTGGAAAGGTTTTTCAAACCACGGTCTCCTTCTGGGACTGAGAGAAAGTGACTAGCATGATGTCACACAGCTGGCTTTATATCCAAGGGGGGACTAGAAGTGATGGTCTCCCAGTTTCTAGCCTGGTGCCTTAACCACAGCACCAAACTGGCCCTACAATCTTCAAAAGTACTTGCCAGTTTGAATGTTTCAGTTCCAGCTTCAGAAAGTAACTCTGGTAAAGATAAAACCACAAGTCCCTGCCGTTTTCTTGGGCTGAGAAAGAGTGATTGGCCCATCTGGCTATGTGTCTAAAGCAGGACTAAAACCCATGGCTTCTATCCTGATACCGTAACCACCACACCAAACTGGGTCTCAGAGACAAAAACTAATTTGGGTATGTATAATCTTAATTAAAATTAATTACTTGTGTATTAAATAATTTTCTCCTCCTGTCGCATTAATAATGCTACTTTGATGGTAGCTTCACATTTTGGTTCTTGGTGTTCTGCATTTCTGCTGTACCTAGAACATGTAAAAGGAATCCTTTGTACAGGTAGCTGTAACCAGACAGTTAAGTCCATGTGCCTGAAATGTAACCAGCTTTTTGTACTAATCAAGATTAAAGTCCACGTGTAAATAGCACCCTATGGAAATCAGGGATTCTTTCCAGCTAAGGCTGAACATGTGGAGAATAAAGTTGAGAAAGCCAGTATGAACCTGTTTTCTCTACTCGGTTTATAGAATTTTGTAAGCTTGAAAGAAATGACTATAACTTTCTGTTGAAAATAAGAACACCTACTGAGCAGGCTCAAACCTTTATCCCTAGAAGATGAATATCACATTGCACTTAGGGGTATTGCAAAGTGAAATAAAGCATTTTATTTATACAACATTTCCCAAACTAAAAGGAACATAACAGATGTATAAAAGGAGAAATGTTTTGGAAAACATTTCTCTATTTGTTACGATTAGTGCTGAGTGACAAAACAAGCTGCATGCCTATTCATTTAAAAAAATGTACCAAATGTTTCTGTAGACGCATTATAACTCACAAGTCCTGTGCTAATCATCATAAAGTGTTGTAATTTCACACACAAAAAGGCCCTTTGAAAATGTAACTTTTGATCCAAGAGGAAGAGCCTAAAGAGAATGCAAATGAACAAATAACTAACTAAATAAGTGATCACATACTCCATTGCAGTCTTATTTTTTTTAATTACTTTTTTTGGTGATCTATTCAGGGAAATTTAGGAGTAGCAATAACGGAACCAAAGGGGCTGAAAGTAAATTTTCCAATTCGCCATTATTAGTCTATATTAAACATTACTATTCCTGTGGCGGTTCCTCCAAACAGAATGGGTCATGAATTTTAGCCATCTCCTTAAGTTTCAGCTGTTCTCCCTATCAGAGAGAGAATTGCCTTGGTTTTATTAAAATCCAGCTAAACGGAACAGATTGACTTGGAGTAAGTTCAAAAAAGAAGTCACAGATATAGAGATCCACAGACTTTAGCTTTGAGGATGTGTAGATAGGGTCAGCTGAAAGATGATGGTCATGTAATGATCAAAACAATACTCTGTAGCATCTTAAAGGAAACGCATATTGGCATTGGTTCTTATGTACTTCCTCTTCAGGTACTGCAAGAAGTATAGAAAGATATATTATACACACTTTAGATCCATGTTCAATGAATGGCTCACTTTTCATTTTTGTTGCAATAGATTAATATTGCTTCCCCTTGAAAATGATAGTGACAAAAAAGATGAGCCCTCCAAGTCTAGCACTAGACCAGGGGTCAGCAATCCATGGCTCTGGAGCCGCATGTGGCTCTTTCATCCCTCTGCTGTGGCTCCCTGTTGCTGGTCAGCTCCACAATTGATACAACTTTGGGTTAGAACAGGTAGAGGAAAAAGGATGCCGCACTAGGAGACTATGATGGGGGAACCAGACTTCCGGTCGGCTCCAGAATTGAACAGGGGCTTCCGGTGAGTACCTTTGTGGCTCTTTGGGTGTTTAAGGTTGCCAACCCCTGCACTAGACTCATGATCTAACAGATGATGGACTCTGGACCAGTCACTAGCTTCAGTTCTATGTACCCCTTTTCCTTGTTATAGTGAGGATAAAAGTATGTGATGTTGAAGACTCCCAAATAAGAAAAGAGGATAAAGAGTGGAAAGGAAAACAGGAGCTACCCTGTTTCTCTGAAAATAAGACCTCCCTGGATAATAAGCCCAATCAGGCTTTTCAGTGCATGGGCTAAAATAAGCTGTCCCCAAAAAATAAGCCCTCCCCAAAACACAGCAGCAGCTATGAGGTGACTATAGCTCACCGCCTCCTCCACCTCAAAAATAATAAGACCTCCCCAAAAATAAGGCCAAGCACTTATTTTGGGGATCAAAAGACCCTGTCTTATTTTTGGGGAAACACAGTATTAGACTCTGGATTTGGAGTACTCTTCTCTCCTTCATTTTGCTCATCAACAAGTCTATGAGATGGTCAAAAAAGAAAGAAAATATGCTAATAGCTTATTAACTTTTGTGACTCTATAGAAATTGGTATACGTTCATTCATCTCTAGAGATTAAATCCTCAGTGTTCCTTGACCAATGTCAATACTGGTTGAGGCCAATAGGACTTACGGTGAGAATCTCTTAGAGAACATCACGATGCAGAAGGAAGCTCTACAGTAAACACTGTGGTATGCAGTATTCTTCCCAGGAAAAGATCTAACAAAAAAAGAAGAAAAAACATGCCCACAGTACACTGGTGGTGCTAGTTTCCTGCATAGCTTTTCTGAACATTTACTGATTTATAGAATCTATATCATCTTTCTGTTAGGGAAAAATGATCTGAGTGGTTAACAAAAACTTTAAACCCAAAATCCAAAAAAACATACTCAATGTGCCTGGTATAATCAGCTAAAAATAGATGAGTCCTTTAACCGCCTTCTTATCATTTTACCCCATTACAGTAATGTATGTCTTATTCCAGTGGTGAAATGCTACCTATTCGGTCCAGTTTGAGCGAGTAGGTAGCAGTGGCCACTGGTGGTTCAAAGAACCAGTGGTGACCATAGCACGAGGCTCTGCCCAGCTGTCTGAACGTCACCATTTCCTGGTTTTTTTTGCCATCTGCGCATGCACAAAGCCTTCTTCACTCATGCAGAGGGTGAAAAAGTATGTGTGACGTAGGCGCTCACGTGAATTGCACACTTCCAAACTGGTAAGTAGACCGGAAGGTAAGTAGATTTCACTGCTGTCTTATTCACATTTTAAAAAATTGAAAATACATGTTCATCCATGTGACCCAATCAAAAATTCACCCACAGTACATTTATTTATTAATTCCATCCAGTTAATTCAGTAATCAGGTTAAGCATGTGCAAATGCATTCTTGGTGTTAAACATTTGTGATAGGGTCTTCTATCTATTTAGTTTAGGGTCTTGTAAAGCACTGCTCTTGCTAAAACATAAGGGCTACTGCCAGATGTTCTGATTTCTGTCCCATCCTGTCAGAGCAACCAGAGAAATCTTTGCAACATCCTCCCAATGGCTTCCCATCAAAGCAGCAGAAGCCTTGGGTCATATAGTCAGCATCTCTCAGAAATTACCAGCTTCACTTTCAAGCATGCACCATTCAAAAGTGAAGCTGCAATGCGAGATCAATGTCAATCAATCAATAATTCAATCTGAGGTATGGTATCCCCTCTTTCCCTTTCTTTGCAATGAGAGGGGAGAGGGGAAAAGTCAGGTAGGGGGTTTTACGCTTTGGGTTTATAAATTATATTCACTGTACTGGAATAATAAGAAAAGGGGCAATGACTTGTAAGAAAAGAAGTTTAAAAGTAAGAAGGGGTAATTCAAAGAGAAAGCCATAAGTGTACCAGCCACAGTGAAAGGAAGTAATATGGGAATCAGAAGAGGAACATGACATTTATTGAGCTATCAGTATTTCCACTGTTACTTATATTTCTGCCTCCACCTTTTCAACGTCCAAATGTAGAGGCATGGTGGCTCAGTGGCTTAACGATGCTGGAGATGGTTCAAGTCCTAGCACTGCATGGCAGGGTGAGCTCCCATCACTTGCCTCAACTTCTGCCCACCTTGCAATTTGAAAGCATGTTTTAGGCGAGTAGAGAAATAGATACCACTTCAGTGGGGAGACGAGCTGGTGCTTTGTGCAAATGGTTAGAATCCTGATGGCTCTGGACCTTCCTGACTGTGATGCCCATTTGAGAGGCAGCTTCAGAGGAGGGAGGGGGCTCCAAATGACAATGTAGAAAAGCCACTCTTCTTCTTTTTTTTTTCTGATGGGTAGCTAGCTTGCCCCTTGTGGCACACCTTGGAAAGTGTGTGTTGGCATGAACGAAACAGGGCTAGCAGTCTTAGACAGCCAAACTCCAACTCTGCATTAGCATTGCAATCTCCTGGCTAATGTAACATCGCCCTACGCTAAATAAATAAAATCGCCCTATGCTAAATAAATAAAAAGCCCAAGTCTAACCCAGTTGGTATCCCTGCAGTGCTCGCCTCTATTCAGTGCTCAATGATACTCCCTGTGCAATGGCTGAGACCAGAGGCTTTGAAAGGGGCAAGAGAGAGGAAACATCTTCTAACAATGTGTAGTGGTGCACATGAGGCATAACAGAATGAAACAGAAAGAATGGACACCTCCTGAATATTAAAACCCAGCCAGAGACTTCTAAATTAAAAAAAAATCAAATTAAAAGAATCAAAACTTCTAGATTAAAAAAATTAATCAGTGGAACAACTTGCCTCCAGAACAGAGGTGGGTTCCTAATGGTTCGGTCCAGTTCTACCGAACCGTTAGTAACTTACTGGCATGGTTTGGTAGAACCCTTAGCAATCCGGGCCTGCCACGCCCCTGAGCTGTTTTTTTCAGTGGCGCCAAAGGCACCACCATCTTGGATTTTACTTCTGCGCATGTGCAGAAGCTTTTTTAAAGCACTGTGCATGCGCATGCGCAAAATGTGTGTGGCTGCAGCACATCACTGCGCGATCCGGCAGTAAGAAGATTTAGAACACATCTCTGCTTCAGAAGTTGCGAATGCTCCAACACTGGAAGTTTTTAAGAAGATGTTGGATAACCATTTGTCTGAAATGGTGTAAGGTTTCCTGACTAGGCAGAGGGTTGGACTAGAAGACCTCCAAGATCCCTTCCAACTCTGTTATTCTATTCTATTCTAAAAAGGAGAATATAGCTAGGGCAGTGGGTCTGCAACCTTAAACACTCAAAGAGCCATTTGGATCAGTTTCCCACAGAAAAAAAAACACTGGGAGCCACAAAACCTGGGTGGGCATGGCCAACTTGACGTCGCTCACTTCCATCAGTCACATGCCCCCCCCCAGCCACACCTATCCAGCCGGTCATTAGGGCAGAGAATCGGTTGTTACCAGTTGAACCACAAAACCCTTTTGACATCTTTCTCTCCCTCCCTCTCTCTGTATCTCTCTATGTCTCTCTCCTCCCTCCCCTCTGTATCTCTCTGTCTTTGCCCGGCCACTTCTCCATCCCCCACCATCGCCCTTACCTTCTCAGGCAAGGCGAGGAGTGACTGGGAGGAGAGGGTGAAGGGCGGGGCCAGCCAGTGGTGGGATCACCAACAGGGAGCCACAGCAGAGGTCCGAAAGAGCCACATGCAGCTCCAGAGCCGCAGGTTGCTGATACCTGAGCTAGGAGGAAATGTTACTATAATGTACCCCTGGTAGGATCATGAGACTGGTCTTTCCTAAAGGTGTTAATGTTTAGATGAGCTAATAAGGATAGATGGGAATCCTGGCATGGGGAAGAGAGGTAGGTCCTGCAGGGACCGTAATGTCTGCTCTAGTTAATCAATGTTCATGCCTTTTTAAAATCATTTTTAATCTACAGTCCTGAGTTTCCAATGATATTTCTTGATATTGCTTTACTTTAAACTCTCAGAAACAAAATAGAGGTCCAGCTCTTGGATGTAACTTCCCCAGTACTTTTAAAGAAAAAGAAATGTTGTTGCATTTATTTCCAAACAAGAGAATTCCTTTGTGTTACAAAGAAGAGTTTGGTACCAGACATTTTATCCTTGGACCGGTAAATAACCACAAGACAACTCTCCCAATTTTCCAACCCCCAGTTATTTCTATTTATTTCCAGAGTTTGAAGGAAAAAATGCTCCTTTGGCATCTCAGGCTCACCCAACCCAACTCAAGAGACCCAAGCAATGCCTCGGGAAAGAGCCACATCAAACAGAATAAGTCAAACAAATTTTGGGACTTCTTCTTCTGGATTAGCCAAGAGGAATGTAGCTGACGCCAAGGTATGTAAGCTTGCCACCAACTTTTCAGACTCTTAGATTTTAAAAGAATCTAAATTATCCTTAACTGACCTTAATTAATTTAACAGTAATTGATTTTACTTCTGGTTTAATTTAAATTAAATATATTCAATTTTGCTGTTTGGTGTTGACATCATTCAACATCATAAGAGTTGAAGAGCCATGGTGGTACAGTGGTTAGAATGCAGTATTGCAAGCTAACTCTGCCCACTGCCAGCAATTTGATCCTGATCGGCTCAAGATTGACTCAGCATTCAATCCTTCTGAAGTTGGTAAAATAAGGACCCAGATGGTTGGGGGCAATAGGCTGACTTTGTAAACTGCTTAAGGAGGGCTGCAAAGGGGTCTTTGATGACTCACTGCAGCCAATTGGGCGTGACTGCATAGGCATGGCCATCTTAGTGCTGCCAGGTGGATGTGGGTGAGTGGGCAGCTGACTCGGGGCAGCTGGGTGGGCATGGTCAGGTGGGCACAGAACTAGTTGCCACAGGCAACTGGACGTGGACTTGGCATCCTGCCAAAACAGAAATCACCCGGAGACGTGTTGGTAAACAGGAAACAGGGAACTGGCAAAATTTGAAAGGCAAAGGGTGTATTTCCCCCCCAGCCTTTAGAGAAATGCTCCTTTTTTATTGCTGCTTCCTGAGAAGTTTCTCTGCTAACTTTGGCAGGGGAGGGAGGGGCTGAGTGGATTCTCCCCACCCCAGGGGTGGGCTCCTGGTCGTTCGCAGAGGTTCGGGAGAACCACTAGCTAAGATTCTGTGCAGTTCAAAGAACCCCCAAAACCCACTCCTCACTGGTCCTG
>JANHFT010002174.1:6903-18086 GCA_032467955.1 Pseudoxenodon macrops | reverse complement strand
TGCCGTTACTACCGGTTCTGCGAACTACTCCCTAGGTTTACTACCTACTCTATAGAACTGGTCCGAACTGGTAGGAATCCACCTCTGGGACTGTTGCAAGATATTAAACCTGACTGGACAGGCCACCATGAGGGAGAACCGCATACACACCCACACATACACATATAGTTCTCATCCAGTCAGGTTTCAGTAATACATGCCAAGAAGACTCTCAAAATTGCTTTGTCTATTTTCATCCGGTTTTATTAGAGACAGGCACTCAGTAACATCACTCTGAACCTGCAGCCTCCAGCAATCTGATTACCTGGTTCCTGAGTTAAGACTGTGGTGTGGAGGGAGATTTCTAATCTTTTATTCCCCAGCATAACTTTCTCCCACCTTCCAGCTCTTTTATTACTTCCCCTTTTCCATTATCTTCCCCTTCATCTTTATCTTCTCTGTAGTCCCCCTACTCTACCCCATATCCAGGGTTGGTTGCAAAAATAAAATGAGGGAAATAGACCACATTTTCCTCTTTTCCACTCCCAGGCAGCCACTTGTTAACAATAGCACTGGAAAAAATTCCATCAGCTCAACCCATTAAGCCTAAACTGATTCTCACCCAGCATTTTAGCCTCTCATCAGTCAGGAAAGTGGACATGACTGTTTCCACTCGTATGTGTGCAGGCACACTGGTCTTTATGAAAAGAATTACCCCAAGACATGCTGCCTTACACCAAAAAAAATATCCTCACGGACGCCAGCATTTTCTTTAAAACGTTCAAAGGAGAAGATTATCAAAATTGCTTTGTCAATTTTTGCTGACCTGTTCTTTGCATTCTTCCTATTTCATGGCCTAAAACTGACTTCTCTGTGATTTAAGCTCATTGCTTTTTGTCCTGCATTTGGTGGATTAGGTGACTATTGCATCGCAGTGCGGAGAGAAGCGTTTTCAAAATCAGGCTTAAAGTTTAGTAGATGATACAACTAGAAGAGATCAGCAAAGAGCGCCTGCTTTCTGGATTCCTGCCCACCCTTGTTAGGATATTCCTGCAGCGTCTGCCATATTACCATGTAAGAGCAAAAACTCACAAAAGCCTTGCAGATCTGCCCACTCGACATAATAAGAAAGAGCTGACAAGGATAAGATTGGGGCCGACGATTCCAAGGGGTTTTGTTGTGCGTTTTTCCAAGCACCGAAAAGCACGCTTGGCATTAATTGCTAATTCTATTTCAGTCAGCTTGGCTCCGATACAAAAGCAACTGGCCGTAACTAACTAATAAGGGGTCTGTGGAATTATTTTGACTCTGTTGCATTTTCAAGCAGAAACATCAGGCTTTAATCTCAGGTGCCTAGTTCTCTTATAAATATATTAGCACCATAATGGAAGAGTTTTGAATGGGATTATAACTACAGAGGCAGCTGCTGGGCCGGGCAAAGGTGCATACGGCTGACAATACGGTTTAAGGAAATGAATGCGAGTCCAAGTGGCAAAACGGTGGCATTGCACACATGCAAAGAACCTCGCGGCTTAATGATAATGGGATCACGTTGCATATTTCAATAGGTAGCCAAATATGCTTAGAAAAGCAATCGCCCATCACCCACTGCAATTGCCACTCCCGGAGCTCAACATTGTTCAACAAAGGGCATGCACATTTGAAAGAAGGGGCTGGAAGAAGCTTTCATGAGCACAAGGCAACATGAATGGGGTGTTATCCAAGAGAACAGGCCTTGGATTCTGCTCTTCTTTCTTTAATATGGCCTTCTCCACTGAGCTGCCATAGCTCTCAAGCCACACATCGTACAACAGATGCAGGTTCTGCTTCTTTTTGCTGCCGGTTCACTCAGGGTTGCGCTGCATGTGCACACGTGAAGTGCGCACATGCGCAGCAATAAAAAATTAGCTTCTGCACATGCACAGAAGCAAAATCCAAGAAGGTGGCACCCACGGAGATACCAATGGAACCGGTTCCATGATGTCACCATGGAGTTACTACCGGTTCTATAGAACCAGGTAGAACCGGTAGGAACCCACCTCTATCCTACAACTCTTTAAAAGACATTGAGGGCCAGAGGTATACATGTGTATATGTTAATAAATGGTTCCAACCTGTCAAAAGGTACCTCACAGAAGCATTCCTGGGATAATTGAGGGTCAATGAAAATGTAATGTACACAAATGTTGCCCACAGGTAAGTTTCCAAGATGAGTGTATTAATCCTTTCAAATGCAGCATGCTCTTCTTCTCACCTGTGTTCCTACTCTTTCCATCTAAATATGTCCCTTACTTCACAATCCTCTCATGTTATGTCTCCATTAGATCTATTAACTGCCCTCCCCCAAAATAGAATTGTCCATTTTCATTCGATCAAACATAAAAAAAGCTTTTTTGAAATAAATTCACAGGGCAAAATTACGTGTTACAAAGGAGAACTTTGCCTGATTGAAACAGCAGTGTTGGGAGACTGACTAACTTCCTTTCAAAGATATAGGTCTCACTCATACATCACATACTGTTTATCCATGGTTTATTGAAAAGGTATAATTGTCTGGGCTCACATACAACACTAAGCTATAAACCATGTTTCTCAATCACAATCACCCTAAAACAAATCGGAATGGCATAATGCCATGTACTAACCCATCCATACTGATTTTCTATTTTTTCTTACAGAGAGAAAAGATTTACCGGTATATACATCTGTGACTCTTGGTAACAGAATCTTAAATCACCATAATTTACAAACATACTATAAAGCAGAGGCTGAAAGGGGGAAAAAATGACTGAATCACATTTCTAGTGTCTTTAGATGCAAGCGGTAGGTGCCAAATGCCAAACCTGTAGAACCAAAAATCACTGTTGAGGATGCCC
The DNA here is from genome assembly GCA_032467955.1 of Pseudoxenodon macrops. NCBI lineage: Eukaryota > Metazoa > Chordata > Lepidosauria > Squamata > Pseudoxenodontidae > Pseudoxenodon > Pseudoxenodon macrops. Next base: position 15,231 of record JANHFT010002174.1, on the reverse strand, counting down.
AGCTGAAACAGTTTCAAATATTTTGGAAATTATCATCTCAAGCAATGGTCTTTGGACAAAGAAATTGAGTCCTTGATCAGCAGCCAGGCACTGGTGAAGTTCAGTCAACACAACACAGCATCTGTATCTCCACAAAGCTAAAAGACTACAAAGTTGTGGTTATCCCTTCTCTCCTACATGGAGAGAACTCTGTATACTGAAGGGAAAATCAAGCAACTGGAGAAATTTCACATAAACACTTTCTGCTCCATTCTCAGCATTCATTGGCAAGATCATGCCTCCAACCTGGAGGTCTTGGATCATGTGGAATCACATGGAATGAGTCCCTGAATATCATAGCTCAGATAAGTTGGGTGGCAGAGGTGGGTTCCTACCAGTTCAGACCGGTTCTATAGAGTAGGTAGTAAGCTGCTGGTGACATCACGGAACCAGTTCTGGTCCATGCATCACGTGCTGGCCCGGCTCCCGCCCAGTTTAGCAAAGTGGGGGGGGGAGTCCAGATATGTGACGCCACCGTGACAACATGGGTTTGACACCCCTGCTGTAGTCTATAGTGTACTGGAGTCTAGGAAGAGACCTCAATGTCAACAACACACGCACTAAAAAGACACTGTAAAAGAAAGCCTATGCCACAGTGATATCTAGCCAAGAAAACTAGAAGCTGTAGCTGATGACACGACCTGATGTGCACCAGCTTTGAAGACATGTGCCACCAAAAACTGATAGAAAACCATGAGTGGCACCACAGAATAACACCGACAATTACAACAATGTATTTCCAGTGCCCCCATTGTGCTAGACTCTTCACTTCCAGGCTGGTATTGCAGAGCCGCTCTATGTCCACAGATGAATTGCACAACAGTGTGTCTTCTTGGATCCCAAAGATCTACATTTTGGTACTGGGATTAATATATTGAAGTGACCCAGGAAAACCATGATTTAAATATATTCTAATGGAAACTCACTGGATAACTTTGAGCCATTCTCTCCTCCTCCCCCAACCAAGGGTGAAATCCATCAGGTTCTGACAGGTTCTGGAGAACCAGTAGTGGAAATTTTGAGTAGTTCGGAGAATTGACAAATACCACCTCTGGCTGGCCCCAGAATGGGGTGGGAATGGAAAGTTTGCAATATCTTTCCCCTCCACGCCCACCAAGCAACACCCACCACACTCACAGAACTGGTAGAAAGAAAGAAAAAAGGATTTCACCACTGCCCCCAATCAATCTACCTATAGGGTTCTTATGGGGGTGGGGAATGAGAGAAAGGGTATCACTCTAACAAAGAGATACTATGTGCATTTAGCAATCTTTTGGAAGTGTATAAAACATGTATGTTAGCAAACAGTATACAACACACACACACACATTTACTTGTAAATAATGAGAATAATGAGCATGAAAAATGTCTTCCCCAATACCCCCAAATGTTCAAACAATATTTTTTTTACAAATTACTACAGAAATGGGTCAAAATGAACTTATCATTGGAAGAATAAGAAATTAAGCCAAGCAGAACTTGATCAGGCTTCATCCATTCCTGTACTTCTTAAACTTCATCCACCCACCCCTTTAAATAGTCACACTTTTATTAATTTCATCAATTATTTGCTATAATGAATGAAATCCTCAACTGGCCTGTTATGTCAGTGAGCACCTCTTGGCTGCAGAGAACCCTGATACGAGTCTTCAGAGTTTCCAAATGCTGTCTTAGATAACTGATCTATATCTTTCACCACACCCTTCCTTGATCATTTGCAGAAGGAAGTTACATAGCCTCGTTGTTCCAACTCATTGTCGATGATAATGTATTGTATAGAGATTCAGTACATGAGAACAAGCATGAAAATAATAGGTTGATTCTGGATCCCATAGAATATTTGTATGGTATTTTCAGATGAATCCCTACGGAAGCAGTGCAACACAGGATGTCCCTTCCTTTCTCCTGCTGAAGCAGATCATTGTTACCACCATTAAAAGCTCACTATTGATTTCTGTAGCCAGGTGACACTTTCCCTTTGGTTATTCCAACTAAGCAAGGAGTCCTAAAATTGGTTCTTCACCTGTTAACTTCAAACTTGGAAGAAATGCCTATACAATGCAATACTATTCTCTAAGGCTGGATGAAGTTAATCAGACCAAATGTAACCCTACCAATGAAGATATTTTTTAACATGACAACCTAGATTCGCCACTGTAGAGAGTAGCTTGACTAGGCAAGAGCAGTAGAACTAACCAGGATATAAATAGAGTCATCATCAAAATAAGTATGAAAAGGAAACAGGGTAAAGTCCTACTAATAGTGGAGAATATTTAAGCCTATCTAACTTCTATCTGAAAGGGATGCGGTGGCTCAGTGGCTAAGACGCTGAGTTTGTCGATCAGAAAGGTCGGCAGTTCGGCTGTTCGAATCCCTAGCGTCACGTAATGGAGTGAGCTCCCGTTAGTTGTCCCAGCTTCTGCCAACCTAGCAGTTTGAAAGCATGTAAAAATGCAAGTAGAAAAATAGGGACTACCTTTGGTGGGAAGGTAACAGCGTTCCGTGCGCTTTCGGCATATAGTCATGCCGGCCACATGACCATGGAGATGTCTTTGGATAGCACTGGCTCTTTGGCTTTGAAATGGAGATCAGCACCACCCCCTAGAGTCAGGAACGACTAGCACATATGTGTGAAGGGAACCTTTACTTTTACCTAATACTGTAGATGTTAATAAGAAGGCGGAACTGCTTAGCTTCTAATTTTTTATCAGTCTTAGATAGGAAGTGAAGCACTGGTGGAACATGGTTATATTACTGGGAGGAGAACTGGGGTTAAGATAGACAAGAATACTGTAAGAGAGAATTTAGCTATTTTAAATGAATTCAGATCTCCAAGACCAGATGGATTATATCTCATAGTACTAAATTTCATGGCCCAGCTACAAAAGGAAGGGGTGCTGAATACTCAGCAAGTATTGACTTACTCTAGCTACACTGTAGAATCAAGTGAATCTGTTTATAAACCATTTTAAATTATTTAGCAAAGATCAATTAATTACAACACTTTGCTTAATTGTTAACCAAATAATTGTGTTCTCCTATGCCTTTTCCAGATTACTCACAGTTGCATTAACCCAAACACATAAAAAAGACAGGAGGAAAAGAAAATAATTTCTAAAGCAAAAAAAGTAGATATTGTAGGAGAAAAGCAATGGTAATTAATCTGTGGTAGCCAAAATAGCACCTTTTCAGACTAAATTGTTTTATTAAACGACATAAGCTTTTGCAAGCTGCAGCTCACTTCATCAGATCCATGAAATGGCTATAGACAGGGCAGTTATGTGAGACAGATTGCAAGTACCTTAACAATTGCAATGTGTTAAAAACTAATCATGTGTATTGAGACCTCAGGTAACCTGAAAACTTTAGATATACTGGTATGTGAGTGTGGCATTTGCTTACAGTTGCTGTTAAAATTTCATTTTTCTAAAATGGGTACTTTTAGATCAGTAACAGATTGTTCTATGAGGTTGAAATTCTCTACTTTATTCTTCTTTTGACTCCTGATGTCAAATAATGTGTATCCAATAATTTATTTTGCCTAAAAAATTTCCTTCTTATCCTAAAAACCAGAGGAGCATTATTGGCATATAATGGTATATATTACATTAGAGGAACATGTGAAGATCCTCTACTCTTATATGTGAAATTGTTGGGGCTTGTGATGGTGCTGTTGACAGAAATATGGGGGCAAACTAGGCATCTAGGTTTGTTGCAGAATCATAGTTAGCATTGTTGTCTTTTGCAAGAATCTACTTCAGGATGGATTGTTGTCCGAATGCTAGTATAGGCCTCCCATTCAATTCCTGAGAAACTGTGGTGCCATTGGTCCCCAATCCCATATCCATGGACCACCACTGGTCCCCGGCATGGTCCCTGGCCTGTGCAAACAAGTGAAACCCCATCTACAGGATGCATGTAACACACAAAACCATGCTCCCTTTAGTCTGCGGAAAAACCATCTGCCCTCCAGTCCATGGAAGGGGTCCCTGGTGCCTAAAAGGTTGAGGCTACTGGTCTAATGGGGCTGTAGCTTATTAGTAATGTATTTGAGTGGTTTGATCTGTGAGACATAGGTGACAAGCAATGGTATTCTATTATGATTCAATTTTTGTGGTAGATCCTCATTGGGAATGAATTCTTCCTGGCAATCGATTTATTTATTAATGATTCGTCTATTGATTTTACTGGATGGGTAGCTGAATTCTATTAACCGAATATGTCAGCCAAGCATGTCCCAACAAATGTAGTTGTATGGAGTTGTATGTCTACAGATGATAGATTTGGAGGTATATTCTGGATAGAAGCTGGAAGTAGGTAGGATATGCATGGCAATTTCCTACGTAATGTGATGTTTATGTCTCCAATTTATAACTCCAGTTTTGGCCAAAGGGATCATTGTTTGTTTATTTAGTTTCAACTACTTTGTAGATGAAAGTTGTATAGATGTTGTTAAGATCAGGATGGAATTTGATGAGAAATTCCTTTCCATGAGTCCAGATAATGCAAATAATATCAACTAAGGAGAAAAGTTGAGAATATATTGTTCTATATCAACCATGAGGATGTTGACATATTGTAGAACCATATGTGTGGCAGTACCATAGATTTGCAGATATATTTGTTTGTACCCTATGACTATCATTACGTGTTGCACTTTATCAATCTTGACAAATGTATCTTGTCCTTTTATGTACACTGAGAGCACATGCACCAAAGACAAATTCCTGTGTGTCCAATCACACTTGGCCAATAAAGAATTCTATTCTATTTTATTTGGCTGAATTACTATTTCTCACTTGTTTTCTGTACTTTGCATAACATGGTTTGCCCTAAAGGCAGTGGTGGTATTCTCCCAGTTCGCCCCGGTTCGGGCAAACCGGTAGCAGCAGTGGCAGGAGGCTCCGCCCACCTGCCCGGACGTCATCATGGATGCTCTGCGCATGCGCAGAAGTGGCGCATGCACTCTCATTCCCTAATCGGTAGCGAAGGTAAGTGAATGCCACAACTGCCTAAAGGGAATAATATCCTGATGGACATACATGAATGCTGCATTATGCAAGGAGACATTTCAGTTATCTCACATACCATAGTTTCTATTTGCTGCTTTCTTCCTACACTGAATCACGTACCCTCTAAATTTTAAGAATCACAATTTTGAAATACTTTTGTGATTATGGGAAATTGCATAGGAAGGGAATCCGTTATGCTGGCAAAAAACAAGGCCTGTATCTAGTATTGACTATTTAATATAGCTGAGTCAGCTATTATGTTCATTTACAAATGTAAGTTATTTCTGTATTATAAATGCAATGTATATAAATTTATATTAAAATGTGAGTGCCTTTTTGATTACAACAATAATAAACAAACAAATGACTAGAATCCAGAATAATTTATATAAAAAACTATTTTAACTACTAAGAAGAATTGTTTCAGCCTTTAATTTTTCCAGTATACTTAATGCTATTTTAATAATATTGGCCCTATTAGAAAAAAAAATATTTACTAAACAATTTCAGAGTTAGAAAACATTTTTCTTACTCTTTATTTTTGTAGCTGCTACCAGATGGAAATGTCATTTTTAACCACACAGTGACACCTCCTGGGCAGTGATATTCCTGTAAAAAAAGCAGAGAGGTTCACAATGAAAAAGAAATGCTGGGAATCCATACATCTGAGAATAAAAATGGCTATTTATGTATTTATGTATGTATCTATTTATATCTGAAATGTGAAAAAATAAAAGGATACCTATGTTTGGAAGGAACCCATAGACAATTCTATTATAGAAATAAACAAAGAAATTAATCAAACAATTCCTGATCTCTTTATCTTATGTTTTAGTTTTTCAAGTATGTTATATCCAGTCTTTTCCCCCAGGAGCAGTGGGTAACCAACATAGTGTGTCTTGTTTTGATTTTTCCTCACAACAATGGATCTGAGGTGTTTGTGGTTTACAGATTAACAGAGTTGGAAGGGACCTTGCAGGTCATCTAGTCCAACCCCCTGCTCAAGCAGGAAACTCTACACCATTTCTGACAAATGGTAGTCCAATCTCATCTTGAATGTCCCAAGTGTTGGAGCTCCCACAACCTCTGAAGGCAGGCTGTTCCACTGGTTGATCGCTCTCACTGTCAGAAAGTTCCTCCTTATTTCCAGGTTGAATCTCTCTTTGGTCAGTTTCCATCCGTTATTCCTTGTCTGGCCTTCAGGTGCTTTGGAATGAATCTGTTGATTGCTCTTTGCAGCATTGGAAGCTTTTCTCTGAGATTGGAAGGGTGCCATTTGAAATAGGTTCACCTTGGGCACTGCATTCATTGTTGCAATACCATAATATGCTTTCAGTCCCAGCCAAGTAAGTTTTGTTTTTCCACCTTTCAAAATCCTGTTTTATTCTTTCCATATGATCCCAAAAAAGAGTTTTTTAGACATGAACACGTTAGCTTTGGCAGATGTTTGGAGGCTAAAAATCCCCAAAGCAAGGGATTAAATGTTCTTTTCTGCAAGACATCATGCATATTCAAGAATTGATATGTGTTGGGTTTCTAACGATCTTATAGCATCTATCAGGGAAGTGAAGATTCTCCAATGACATATGAAGATCATTATCCAATTTTAATATCATGGTTTCAAGCTTTTCAAATGTAGAATGAATGAATAGCTATTAATCCAAGAAAGTGTATTACGGTACTCTACAAAAATCTAACAAAGAACTAAAATGTTTTTAAATATAAATGCAATGCAGAGATGTCAGAGGCAACTAGATTAGAGACAAGTAAAACTTATATGAAAGGAATTATTTGTAAGGATTACAAAAATCAGGAAAAAATAGATTGAAACCATAACACTAATAAAAGAAGAAAAGTATTAACAAAGCTAATCCAAATGACAGATATTGAAAGAACTAAAGAAACAACTATTAGTCTTATTATAAATGGAAGAGCTTTAAAATTATGTCAAACAAAATCATTTTGAGAATGCAGATGTGCCAGGGAAACATCTGGTATATCAAATCAGGAAAGAGAAGGATAGCAAAAAATTAAAGTGTGGGTGGAAAGTATATATCAATAGCAAACAGCAAAGAATACAGCAAATGGAATACTTTTCATAAGCTTTTATTTAATACCTAAGGGCATCAGGCAAGGGTGCCTGCTGTTGCCCTTTACTATTTGTAACTGCTTTTGAAGTCTTGGCAGACAGATAAATAACTGGGATCAAACTTCAAGGAAGAGAATATAAAATGAAATGCTATGCAGATGATGCAGTAGTAATTAAGCAGCCAGACAGCTCTAGAAGGCAGTTAATGAGAATAATCAAAGATTATAGTCCATTCTTTGGTTACAAAATTAATGGAAGAGGGAAAAACGATAACAACAAGATGCTTAGCTTCTGAAGAAGAAGATATTGTACAAAAGAGAGTGGCTGTGAGATAACAAAGGAAAAAAAATCCAGTGAAATACTCTGGACTTCATTTGAAAGGATGTAACAAAGAACACATTTCAAAACAATGATAATAAGTCATAGAAAGAAATAAGTAGTTGGTAATTTGATATTGGATGTAGAATCACAGCATGGGCAACACTTAGTTGACTATGGTTGATCTTCAGAAAGTCAAGAGGATCAAGCATTGGGAGAACATCGAGAACTAACAATGTTATAGGGTAGGTGGGAAGTCAGAAAAACTTTTAGAAAGAAAGCAATTGCAAACTATTTCCCAAACGCTGCCAAGAAAACCACATGCATTTCTCCATTTAATCACTGCATTTGTATTGATTCTGGAGAATCTTACTTTACAGGATATTGAATTCTATTGAGCTGCAAAAATGGGGATCATCAATAGTTGGCCATAGTGAAATACAGAAGGCACCCATTTCTTGGTGCTATCTACAGGTCATCCAAATGTTTGAGGCACTCTGGTAGCCCTAGCCTCTGGTAACTTTCATGCTACAAGGATATATGAATCCAACTTGCTGAGACTCCTATCTGAGAAATGTTTATTTAGTGGCCAGTTTCAGGACAAAATCTGTAGAATATCTAAAAAGCAGTTTACCGTTTTCTAAATCAGCAATTACTTAAGTAGCTATTCATTTTATTCTAATATGAGAAATAAAGATTCTAGGATCTTTTTCTGAAGTAGAGACACAGTGGAAGAAAAACAAGTCGTCTAATCTTTCTCCAGTCTGCAATTTGCATGAGACTCTGTTTTCATGTGTTGGAGGAAATGTCCATCTAGGTTCTGTTCCAAGTGGGGAAGAAGACACTGGAAACATGGAGACTGCTTGGAAA
>JANHFT010002172.1:37820-49261 GCA_032467955.1 Pseudoxenodon macrops | reverse complement strand
CCCACCATAGAGTCTCCTCCTAGCGCAGCATCCTTTTTCCTCTACCTGTCCTAACCGAAAGCCCTATCAATTGTGGATCCAACTGGAAACAGGGAGCCACAGAAGAGGGATGAAAGAGCCACATGTGGCTACAGAGCCACAGGTTGCTGACCCCTGCCCTATGCTAACTGCGTCAATGAAGTTTGGGTTTGTAGTTATACTTCAACGTTATCAGATACAACTCCTTATATTATCCATTTTATCCAAATTCATATAGTATATTGTATTCTATGTCTATTTTAGTTCTTTATTCATCTTTTCTACTAGCTAACTTGTAATCTCAGAATATGATGGTCTTCTTATGTTCCCTCTTTCAGATGACACCCTGGCAAGCCTTACATTACAAAGGTAGGAAATTAATTCTTCCATTGGTTCAAATATTCTGTTCATCTAAATCAAGGGTGTCAAACTTGATTTCATTCAGGGCCGCATCAGGGTGGTGTTTTTGACCTCGAGGGGCTGGGGCGGTCATGGCCAGGGTGGGCATAGCCAGCTCGACATCACTCATATCAGGGGTGCCTGTGGTGGCCCGAGCTCTCTGCCTGCAAAAATGGACTCCCAAGCTCCATTTTCAGCTGCGACAGCCTCCTGCAACCCTCTGCCAGCAAAAACGGAGCTTGGGAGGGCCAAGCTCCACGGGCTGATCCTTCATTGTTTCCAGAGCAGCCCACAGGCCAGATCTAAGCATCCTGTGGGCTGCATCCAGCCCATGGGCTTTGAGTTTGATACCCCTGATCAGAGGTGGGTTCCTACCAGTTCTATCCAGTTCTATAGAGTAGATAGTAACTCTGTGATGACGTCACAGAGCAGGTTCCTTCAGTGTCTCCGTGGGGGCTGCCATTTTGGATTTTGCTTCTGCACATGCGCAGAAGCTATTTTTTGATTGCCCCATGTGTGTGCACTTGAGGCACGACCCTGAGCGAACCGGCAGTAAGAAGATTCAGAACCCACCTCTGCCCCTGATCTAAGATTTAATGGCAATTACTGTGTATTTTCAGCATTAATTGTGTTCATTGTACATTTTAAATTGTTCATAGGTATTGCCACAACATGTCTATGACAGAGAGGTGGGGACTCCAACTCAGATATGCTGTTACAACAATATGTATTGTTTAAGGGACGTATTTTGGATAATTATTGAGTGTGTAAGCATCCCTTTCAGATATAATCAGGGTTTGTCTCCCATCATGTTATGTTTCTCTATCCTTTGTCTTTAATTCTTTGCAACAAGGGATTATAAATTTCATCCTGCATAAAGCATGTAGTATAAATACCATAGTACAGATTTTATAAACCTGACCTGCATTTTTTACTGGTGTTTGTATGTACCTTATTGAATATATCAGCATTCAGCAAATATATATAACATTCACATCTATTTTTTAATGTGGGATTTTTTAGCCAAGACTACAGCTGGTACCACAATAAATAGGCAAAACTGCTTATTTTAATTTACTGCTGACTCACATTCAGTAAATGATCAATGACAAGTTCTTTTTCAAAAATTCTCATTCCAGTTATCCTCATCCTGTACTTGTGCTTTTGAATGCCTGTTTCTTGAATGATTAATTTTGCAGGGTCTCTATTAAATTATTTTTTTGTCCATTTTTCTAACTTAGCAAGATTATTTCTGCCTTCTAATGCATTGGCTATTCCATCCAATTTTGTGCCACCTGCAAAAAAATTTAAGCATTTGCTCTACTTCTTCATCCAAGTCATTAAAAATATTGAAGAGCACAAGGCCTAGAACTAAACTCTGGCACCTCACCCAATATTGTCTCTTGTTTAATGAAACATTACTAATTAATACTTTTGCATATGATTTCCAAGTAAGCCATGTATCCACTTAATTGTCATGTCAACCAGCTTACACTTAACAAGCTAATCAGTCAGAATATTATGCAGAATCTTGGTGCACACTTTATGGAAATCAAGTTATAATAGGCCTACAGCAGGGGTGTCAAACTCAAGACCCAGGGGCAAATCCGGCCCATGGGGTACTTAGATCCTTCCCACAGGGCCACCCTGGAAACCGAGAAGGACCGGCCCGTGGTGCTTCTGCCAGCAAAAACGGAGCTCAGGAGGGCTCTCCTAAGCTCCGTTTTCACTAGCAGAGGGTTGCAGGAGGGCCTGGCAGCCGAAAGCGGAGCCGACCAACAGAGCTGGTCATGCCCACCCTGGCCCCCAGAGGTCAAACACAACCCTGATGCACCCCTCAATGAAATCGAGTTTGACACCCCTAGTCTTCAGCATTCCCACAATCTATTTAAGGAGATGCCCAATAAAAATGAGTTACCTTCAGTCTTGCAAGACACGTTGACATGCTGCTTTCTGATAATGACATGGCTTTCGAGCTACCTTTGGATAAATCTCATTCTAATCGTCTATAGAACCATTCTAAATATTAGTGTCATTCTCTGAAGTTTGTTTTCTGCCCTTCTGCTGAAGTGGCCATTCGCTGCTCCTCTTAGATTTTCTTCCTGCGTTATTAGCAGTTTGCACTTGGAGCAAAAATATACTCATTTCATTTTAGTTAGGAAGACAAAAATATCATAAGTACTGCATTTGCAGAATGAATACTTCTGCATTCATTTTTCTTTTTGTTTCTTAAGACATTATTAAGACCAAAAAAACCATTTTATTTCTTTCTGTTGCCTTCTAAAACTTTGTTTAGCTGAATGCAGATTTTTTACTCAAAAGGAAAATGTATGAGCGACATTCACTTAATTTCCTCACCAAATTGCTTTCAAAGTGACCCTCATCCAGTTTTTGTATGTCAGTTTCACTCATAAATTAATATCATTTTTTCTGAAACTCAACATATCCAATTTATGTCCATTCATCTTCACTTCCTTTCGGCTTTCAGATTATTATTTATGTGATAGACTTGTTTATATTTGGACTTCAGCTGAAATACATTTTTTGAACTTCAAACTGAAAAGAAAAACCCCTAATTCAAGGTGAAAAAACTCTAATTTTGCAAAGTATGGACAGTACACTACTATTTCAATCCTGTGCCAGTATCTAACAAACATACCTTATTTTGTTTGTAACATTAGGATAAAACTGACATCAAGACAGTTGTTCCACTTTCGTACAATTTCTTGATACATGTGTCTTTCCATATACCTTGGTTAGAAATAGGGAATAATAAGTTTATGTTCGCTATAAAAATCAGGTAATTTATTGCTACCTTGACAGAAATGAGAACGTTAGTGAATTTATAATTTGGCCTTTTGGAAAATTACATAATTGGTTTTTAACAAGCTGTGCGAAGAGGAAACAACGGCTTGTGGGAAAGGATTTCTGGCAGATAATAGTTTTCTAGTTGCTCCCTTAAATATTCATTTCCAGCAACTATTTATCTGGATTTAATTTAGCTGCCTATGGTTTCTCCAAAGATTATACATTCACCTCTACTGTATCTTTAGCTTGCCTGGTTGAGATACAATCTTTATTAAAAGTGCATATGGCACATATAAATGATCTTTATCAAGAAAGATCTCATATAAATGATCTTTCCTTTCCCTTTATATATTTACAATATTGATTCTATTCAAAACGCTACCGAAAAATCTTGGGAGTTCACTACATGATAAGGAGAAAAAATAAAGTTTTGATTTTAGGATTAGATTTGATGTGACTAGAGAAATATTGTGGATTGTTAAATATATAGCGATAATGTATTTATAATTAATCGGCTTTAATATGTTAGATTGAAGAAACTAAGAACATATGAATATTGTTTCTTTGAATATTAGTTATTAATATTTAGATGTTTTTAGGTATTGATATTATTTACTTTAACTTAGAGAAAGGTTATTGTATTCTCAGTCTGTCTACTGAGGAAAAGTTGGGCTAATTTTTGTAGAGATTTATTTTATCTATTTTTTATTCTCTCCTTTTTTCTCTTTTTGTTTGTATTTTATTGTTTTTCTTTTTAAAAGAGGGAGGGAGAGAGAGATGATAGATAGAAAATATAGGTATAAATAATGCAGACATAGAATAGATATATAAAAAGTTACACAAAAATAACATTAACCCAAGCTTCCCCAATCTAAGTGACTTCCACAATTGTTGACTTCAACACATGGAAATCTACAGACAGAATGGATATTGCTGAGAATTCTAGGTTACCATAGATTTCCATGTTATGAGGTTGGAGAAGGCTGCTTTAATCTATTTTATGAAAGCTAGGCATGTACATGACACAAGGGTATAATCAATCTCTGATGTCAATGGCCTCTGAAGTGTTGTAATTGCTTGAGCAGGAAATAAGAAAACATCCACACACAAATATATATTCCTTTGCATAACCTTTTCTGGTTCAGATTTAACAATTGGAATTTGTAAGTTCTTAAGAAAATTTAAGACTGTACAGATTTTAAACCACATCATATTCCATAAAGTAGGGAACAACGCCTAAAACTATATTTTATTTATAAAAAAGAATAGAGGTTGATTTTGAAGTGTTAATTGATCACTCAAATGCATCAAATAAATCTTCAGCTGCAAGCATCTTTGACACATAAGTCAGCACTGATTTAAGCAGGCAAAATTCAACAGAATTTGGATCAAGGCACAAAAGCCATCGCATTTGTCATGTCAAGTGCTCAGAAGAAGAATGACAAACTTCTTCAAGTTCTTCCAATCCTAGGATCGCAGGAAAGTGATTCCTGGCTTCTTCCTCAGATGCTGATCAGACAAAGCCAGGGATTTATTCTGATTAACTGTAGCCTCTAGTCTAGTGCTCTGCATACAGACATTTACAGCTCAGCTACCTAGCAAGGAGAGAAGTAAAGTTCTGTAACCTTTCAAACTCAGGAGTAAGTCATGACATCATCAACCCCCCAAAACTTTAATCTTAAACTGTTTACTGTGGACTTCACACCATTCCTAAGAGGCCTGTAACTGTCTATTGTGGACCTCACCCCATTCCTAAGAGGTCCATAAAGGTGGCATGCATAAGCGCACCAGCGTGCCTACTGTCCCTGTCCTACTGTCCCCATTTATCCGTACCCATTTCCTGTGTTCATATCCATGCTTATACTTATATCTGTTATCTCGTACATGTTTGACAAATAAATAAATAAAATAAATAAGCTCTTTTCTTCTTTGTCTTACTCATACATATAGACACTCATATTAAGCAGGAGATTGTCACTGACTTAAAGGCTATCCTGGTAAGCGCAACGGTTGATTATTCGTAATAGGTCACCTAAAAGTCAATTTGATTTCTAAAATCTTTTCTAACAGTAGAAACCTATCCTTTTCCTCTACAAGAAATTGCTGTGTTTCTCATCTAAGCATTTAGTTCTGATATTGATGATCCAAGATGCAACAGCCAGAGAATTACAATATATATAGTGGAATATAGGAATATTCAGTATATATATATATATAGAATATCTACTGAAATTGTAGGGTTGGGAGATCCTGAAAGAAGAGAAGGAATGGGGTAGCATTTAATTCAGGATCAAAATCTGATGTAACCCATTACTTAAGGACAGTGATGTCCCACTGACAGACCAACTGTCATGTAATAATTACCATTAAGTAATTAATGAATAATTAATTAAAAACAATTAAGAAATTTGCTAGAGATGGTTTCCCAGTCTGAAACAGTTTGTCAGACCTGCCCCAATCTGATCCCTCGGGAAAGAAAGCCCCTCGACTCCATTTGGTTTCAGCTAAAGCTTCGTTTACTAAAAGACGTTGGTTGCAGTAAAGTCAGGCTAGCTCTGAGCCTACCATGCTCAAAAGATACAAAAAGGTTTCTCCTCATCCCACCCCTTCCCCTGTGACCAGTCCATCTTCAGCCAATCGGAACTCGATGAAATGTTTTGTGAATACTGAGATATTTTGGGATATCATTCTTTCTCAGGGTGCCTGGCCTTGGATGCCAGTACAGACTGGTTCTGAGATTCTCTAGTCTTTATCACCTGTCATTTCCCCGCCCTATTTCCCATCATGTACACATACAACTTTATTGTCAATCTACACTCCTCCCCTCTTTTAGCCTTTGATGGCAGGATGCCTGTGAGGTGCCAAGCCAAACCTGGCAGACCTGACACAGTTGCGGAATAATTGTGCCAGTAGCTATAATGCAATAATTTCAGAACAAGAGATAGAAGTGCCTTTCTCAAAGTATTCTCTAATAAATGGCTGTAAAGTTGTAAAGGCCAGCAAAAAATATTAATGAAAACATTTGGAAGATGAAAACAGCATCACTGGGTACAAAGATGTTGGATGCAATTACCTGGCATGCATTTTTAATTAAATTAATCCCAATTGTATCCAAGAAGTCCTGCTACAGGAGGATAGACAGAACCATTGCTTTCTCCACCATCACCCCTTCTATTCAGTAAACTTCCTAATCCTTTCTTTATAACCTTTCTCCATCAATAGAGCAACATATTTTTAGGTGGGTACTTTTGGACTTAGTAAAGGAATTTTAGGAAAGGAAAACCTAATTTATCTCATTCAAGATAACCTCTCATCAATACTTTCCTAAAGTTACAGAATATTGAATTCAGGTTAATCAGTGGAGCAGCTCCAGACGTTTTGAGTGCTCCATAACTGGAGGTTTTCAAGAAGAAGCTGGACAGCCGTTTGTCCAGAACGATATAGGGTGTCTTGATTGAGCTGGGTGTGAGACTAGAAGATTCCAAGGTTCCCTCCAACCCTATTATTCTATGTTTTATGTCCCAACTATCATTCATTCATTCATTTGATATACATAGCCACCTATTTCATGATAAGCAATGACTCAGGATGACTTACATCAGAGGTGGTTTCCTACTGGTTCTGACTGGTTCTTTAGAACCGGTAGCAACTCGGTGATGATGTCACAGAGACGGTTTCTTCGGTGTCTCCATGGGTGCTGCCATTTTGGATTTTGTTTCTGCGCATGTGCCGAAGCTGTTTTTTGATTGCTGCGCATGTGCTCTCGAGCGAACTGGCAGCAAAAAAGAACCAGGACCCACCCCTGACTTACATCATTTAGAAGCATAATATATAATAACTTAATAAAAACTGTGAACAAAGCCAATAGTCAAAGCCATTTAGACAAATGAAAACCACATCATGAGTACTAAATGCCCAAGCCTCTTCCCCGATGCCCAGAACACATCAATGTCTTAAGAGCCTTTTGACAAACTAGCGGGGTTAGAGCTAATCTACTCTCGGGGGAACAGTTCCACATGGCATCTTCAGCAACATAAAATGCCCACTTCCTGGTTCTGCGAGATGATGTTCTTTGACTGATGAGAGCTGCGCATACCATTCCTGTGGCATCTAATGAGACGTGAAGAAGCGACAATCTTCTGCATGAAATGGCAAAGCCATAAGCTAAAATAAAACAAGACATGTTTTATTAAAGGACATAGAGACTCTAACGTAAACCTCAGCATTACTGTACATCTGAAGAAACATACAGGCAGCATCTTAAAGACACAGGTGATGTGGTTACAGTTCCTCTTCTCATGAACCACGTGAAAGCGAAGAGTGGATCCAGTAGAAGCTTTCCCCAAAATGTAAAGTCATAAATTAAGTCTTCCTGCAGCTTCCTGGAGACTCAGGAAGAAGTCAGGAGTTGACTTCATTCCAAAACTATTCGATGTATTTATATATATCACATGATGCTACTAAGACTAAACTGGTAAAATTGAAGCAGTATAAAAGTCTGATAAACGAGTCCGTTTGAAACTTCTTCTTGCAATAAGAGGAGCCAAACACTTCAGAGAGAGCAGCGATACTTAGAGTAAAAGGGCAAAGTTCAACCTCATATTCTAAGCAAAATTTAGCAGTTTTGGCCTATAGATCGTTATTTCAGAACGAATGCACACTGGTAGAAGCAATGAGTTTGTTGTGGCCCGCCAGCAGCCTGTGCAGCTGATAGCTGATTCAGACAGCGAGGAGGCTGGTGTGGTGATTTGCCAGCAACCTGTGCAGCTGGCACCAGAGTCGGACAGTGAGGAAGCTGGAGAAGACTCGGTGCCAGAGGACAACCTCCAGAGGCTGTCATGAGTGCAGAAGAAGAAGAGGAGGAGGAGGAGGAGCTTGTTCTCAACGTGTATGCACGCAGAGCTACCAAAAGGCAGGACTGGCTCCTGAGGTGAAGGACTATTCGGGAGTAAGGCTTGGGGATAATTGGCCATTCCCATAGCCTATTTAAGTGAGGAAAAGGACTGACCAATTTGCAGGAAACAAGTTCGTTCATTTCATGTCTTGTCTTTGACTGCAAAATTCCTGTTCGGCTCTTGTTGGAAAGTCATCAAGATTCCTGCAAATTGCTCCTGGGCATTTTGCCAACAACAGTAAGATTGTGTGCTGTTATCAGAAAGACTCTCCGTTGGACCTGTGGTCATTTTTGCTTGGACTATTGCCGGCTGTTAAGAAGGTTAATTAACAGCTGTTGCACCGAGAAGACTGATTTATAATTTCATGGATTTTAGAACGACTGTTAAGACAGATAATTAGTAGTTTGTTGAAAGTTCAAATTCATCTTGTTTGTTATGGACTCTCAGTATGAAAGAAAAGTTCTTCCAGATTTTTCATTGAGTGGTTTAAAAGATCCCACTACAGTTATTCTCTTGCTTCCTTCCACAGTCCACAAATCCTTATTATAGGTGTTGACTTGTTTCTTGTATAAAAGCTTGAATCCTGTTTCAAAACTCCAGAAATGTAAGGTCAGCAGCCTCAAAAAGTGAGTAGAAGTAACAAATGAAGACTTAGGGTTGCTTTTCTTTTGGGGAAGTTTCATTTCTATCAACTTTTATTAAAATAAAAATCAGGCCAAGTTTTTAGAAGGAAGATATTAGAAGCAAAATAGATGTCTTAAGCCTCTGACATTTAGTAGGTCCCTTAACCCACCCATCCATGCCACCTAACATATTTACACACAGATTTACATTTAAATCTTTCCCACTATGGTATCATTAGCAAGATATACAAAACCAAAATCTGGGTTCCAAACCAAAACCAGTTGCTCACTTCTGGTCTAAAGCTCTTCCATTTCTTTTCTATTTCTTGTGGTGAGCAGTTTCCCATACTCTAACTCTTCCTACATTTTCTCCAAGAAATCTCAATGAGCTGAGCACTTACTATCCCAGTCTTCTTACTGCTTTCTCAAGCACCAAGAATCTATGTTTGTTACAAGCATTGTTTTCTAGTAAGAAACAAATTGTAGAGAAATAGAGATGGTAACGAAGAATATAAAGGAACCATTAGTAAAATATGAGGTTAGCCTGAGAAAAGTACAAGAAACGTCAGATTGATTCACCTTGATTTCTTTATATAAGGAGAGGGAGAGCTATCAGTCTTCAAAAGATTATGCTAATATACTATGTATCAATGAAACAGAATTCTTCTTACACCTATTTCCTGACTTGACCTACCTCAAATGGTTGATAAATATTCCAGCGCACAAGTTTCTTCATATATTTTTTATATTCATATATTATCATATAATTTCTATCCATTATGGATCCCTGCATATTATTTATGACAGTTGTACTGTTCTGAGATCATGTGATCATATTTTGCAGCCCTCTGACATCTGAGAAGCAAAGTTAATGGGGAAGCCAGATTCACTTAATAATCATGTTATTAAGTTAAAAACTGTAGTGATTCACTTAACAACTGTGGCAGAAAAAGTAAAAAAATGGGACAAAAGTCCCTTAACAAATGTCTTTCTTAGCAACAGGAAGTGTTGGGCTTAATTGTGGTCATAAGTCGAGGACTACCTGTTCAATTTTTTGTTCTGTATTCTAGAGGGGACATCAACCTTTCGCTTCAATTTCAAATTTTCAATTGCCACCATAATAAAATGGTGTTTTGGCCTGCCATATAACAGTAAAAAATATCTTCATTCCATATTGGCCAAAATACATAAATTCTGGTTCTGTCCTATATTGAACTGTATTACAGCATCAGCACTAACTAAATTAATAGGAGGCAGGGTCCTCTCGGGCTTTGTTCATGGCTCTGATAAAGGAATGAGATCCCTTGGGTTGTGAATAAACTATTAAGGTTAGTTCCCCTATTAATGAGAAGATAAAAGATAGGCCTTCTCCCAGGATTAGCTGAAGCAGTTCTCATTGGAGTAGCATGGAAGGTGCACTACTGAATGTCATTCAGGATACCCAGCTGTCTCTTTTTCCTTCACCAAGCAATTCCATATTATCACTGAAGCAAGAGAATGCAACTTTACCCTTTAATCAGATTTCCTCACACAGCTGTGGTTGCAATTATTTTGATCAAGAACTATTAGGCCCAAATCCTGAAGAGAGCAAAGCATCACACCATAGTCAAGTAGGATTCACAGAGACCAAACACCAAAAGCTATTGATTGTGAAAATACTTTCAGCTAATTAAGCTTTAAATGCTATGAGTGCCATATAAAGCAAATGGCATTATTAAGATTATGTTCCATATTCAGATATATATATATATATATATAATGGTTTATTACTAAATATTTAATATTATCTAAATTATCTTCCATGAAGTATTCTTAATGTAACACTGAAGACCGTCACCAGTAAAATAATTCCCCCTACATATAACTCCTCATGGCTTTTGGCAAGAGTCAAACACCTTTGACACGAACAGCTGGAAATGACAGATCAATGGTTCAATATTCACAACAGCATGCCACTGATGTGACAGCAAATGTTATTCTAATGAAGCTGTAATCATAGTCAAATTATGTGGTTCAATACACAAGAAGAAGAAGGGGGAAGGGAGAAATAGGATCAGGGGTCAGGAATGAAAGGTTATTCTGCTTACCTCAAGCACTTGCTGGAGACTAGGCTGTCCATCCACCATGGCCTGAATAATTCCAGTCAGCTAAAACAAAAGAAACACAGAAAACACATATTAGTTGAAAACTAAATAGCCACAGAAAAAGAATAGCTCACTTCCATCCCACCTCCCTTTTTCGTTACTGTTGCTGCTTTCATTGCTTTTTTAAAATACTAAATACTAATGCTAGAACACTATACAGAAAACATCAAAGGGCAAACAATAAAGACAAGGAAGAATACACAAAAGTAAATAAAATAAATGCCATCTTTTATTTTGTTTACTGGAGTTCTTAAAAACAAACAGAATATAATTAATCAGTGTGACTGATGAGAATAGAACTTTGCAAACCAGATAGATGAGCAAATTTCTTTCACTTAAAGCTTACATTTAGAGCAGGGCTGTCAAACTCCTGGCCCATGCCCGGTTTAGCGAAGGGGAAAAAACTCCCAAAACATCACGTGACGTCACCGTGATGACGTGAGTTGGACACAGTGGTGGGATTCAAATAATTTAACAACCCATTCTCTGCCCTAATGATTTCTTCCAACAACCAGTTCACCAAACTGCTCAGAAAGTTAACAACTGGTTCTCCC
>JANHFT010002172.1:3574-14489 GCA_032467955.1 Pseudoxenodon macrops | reverse complement strand
GGTGGGTGGGCTCCAAATCTAGAAGGCTGTTGGGGTGTGTGTGTGAGGGGAGAGGATGTTACACACAGGCTGTGGGTGTGTGAGGTGAGACCTTCTCTCCATCCTTTTGCAGTGTGTGAGTGTGGGGGGGTAGGACCAGAGATGGTGACCCATCCCACAGGACAGCATCTTCTTCCCCAGGCTGGTCTCTCCGGGATGCGTCACTAAAAAAAGCATCTTTTTTTTTGCCCAGGAGGTGATGGCAAAGTTCTCTGGTGGGAAGGGGGCAGAATAGGGGTGTGTGTGGGGTTCCCAGCCTTTACTGGATACTGCAGCCCCCTCCCCCAGCAACAGAGGGGGGCGGCCAGGGCTTCCCAGCCCAGTTTTTGGGGGGAGAAAGAGACCCCAGGAAAGCCTAGGGCGAGGCTGCCTGCCCACTTCGCAAGGAGAATGAACTGGTTGCTGTTGTGAAGGTGTGGTGGGAAGACATGAGTCACTTGTTTGTGTGTGTGTGTGTGTGTGTTTTGGTTGCTTTTGACACAGCCAACATTCCCCCCTTGTGCGTGTGCTTCTTGTGGGATCTGCCTTTGGGTCTGAAACAGAGGGACACTGCCATGATCTAGAACATCAAATAGGGTTGGAAGGGATCTTGGGAGGTCTTCTAGTCCAGCCCCCTGCCCATGGCAGGAGATCCTGTACGGATTCCAGGCTTTGCTTTAGGATCGATGGGAGGGATGCACACGATCACAGACAGGACAGCAGGACAGAATAATAGAGTTGGAAGGGACCCTTGGAGGTCCTCCAATCCACCCCACCCACCCAAGGGGCATTTATGCGTGGCGGTTAGATTGGAGAACCCCCAACTCTATTATTCTGTTCTGGGATGCATTAATCTTTGCAGATTCTCATGGACAATGCTTGCCTGTATATATATATGCTCACTTGTGGCTTGTGGCCTCCGTGGCATTTGAACACAGTAGCCATGCTTAGATTTACATTTTAACATGGCATATAAAACAAGCCATGGTTATTCTTAGCTCAAGCCACTCTGAGATTGTTGTTTTTTGGGGGGGGATCTTAGAGAGAAAAAAGTATTAGACTTGTTTAACAATAAGATAAAATGTTGAGGATACACTGGAGAATAAAAGAACAAATTCCCCTATATTTGCCACTCGGTGGCACTGTCAGAGGTTTCATGTGAATGTGGTGTAGGGTTTCCTGCCTAGGCAGCGGGTTGGACTAGAAGACCTCCAAGGTCCCTTCCAAGTCTGTTATTCTATTCTATTCTATTCTATTCTATTCTATTCTATTCTATGTGATAGAAGAAAGAAGTAAGGAGACTTGCTATCCTGAACCAAATTGTTACCAGTTAGAAGAATTGGTTGAAGAAGGGAAGGTGACTGAAGAGAAGAATCATATTATGCAGTACCCAAGGATTGGGGTGTTCCAATAGATCTCTACCGGTAGTTAAACATGAAGTAACAGGATTAGATGACCTTTGGGATTACTTCCAACTCATATTTTTATGAACAAGTGTTCATAAAAATGTTTATGAACATATGTTAGACCAGATAATTAATTGTATCTGTCTATTATCCAATTACTATCCTCTCCACACAAGTGTTCCGAAGGAACATTTCTACTTTTGTGAGAGGTTTTAATGAGTGAAGCTAGCAAGGAAGGATTAGCAGTTCTTGACCTAGAGAGAACCATATGTTTAGATAGATCATCGGCTTCTGAATGCCATCAAGGAAATGATAAATGTTACCTAATTAGAATACTGGCACTATAGTGCTAGACAAGGAAATTCTGTTCTATTTTTTCCTGCCAATTTTCATTTAGTTTGATGAAAGAGAATTTGTGTTGCATTCTTTCAAAGGAATGGAGAATTTTGGAGAAGTTCTCATGAGTGGAGTCATAGACAATAGGAAGAGGGAAAATGCATCATGTTGTCATCCAGCAAATCCTGTGACCTTCCTACTTATATCAAATGTCATGCTGTCATTACCCAATCATGTTATTTATGCAATGGGGTCAAGATTCATGTAGCATCAATTTGATACCGTTGACATCACTGTGAATGGATGGAGTCTAGACCTCTTGCACTTGATGATCTAGCAGTTAAGATGCTGGGCTTATTGACCAGAAGGCTGGCAGTTTGAGACTCAAGTACTATATAATGGGGTGAGCAATTGTTCTTATCCCAGCTCCTGCCAACCTAGCAGTTCAAAAGTATGCATATGCAAGTAGGTAAATAGGTACCCCTTTGGTGGGAAGGTAAAGTGTTCTGTGCATCTTCAGCATACGGTCATGCTGGTCACATGACCACAGAAGCATCTTCAGACAAAGCTGACGCCAGAAAACAGATATGATCACTATCCTTTAGACCTGGTTGGAATTAGACAGGGGAAACCTTTACCTTTTTTACTTGCAAAATGTCTGTACATCCCACAGGTGCTTTCCCACCCCCCAAGAAGAAACTGGTCTTTCTGGTTTTTCTTTAAAGACATTTTGCTTCTCCTCCAAGAAGCTTCTTCAGCTCTGTTTATGAGCTGAAGAAGCTCCTCGGATGAGAAGCGAAATGCCTTCATAGACCTGGATGACTGAGAATCTCCATGGACCAGGGGGTCTCAAACTCGCAGTGTCACATTGTCATCATGTGATGCATCATGAATTTTTTTCCCCTTCACTAAACTGGGGTGGCGTGGCCAGCATGTGACACAGTGGTTAATTCATTTTTTTTACTACCAGTTCTGTGAGCGTGGCTTGATGGGCATGGCAGGGCTTGATGGGTGTGGCTTGGTGGGCGTGGCAGGGGAAGGATACTGTAAAATCCTCATTCCCTCCCCACCAACCTGCTTTCCAACTCCGTTCTCCTGTGCAGGGCAATAAAAGAAAATCCAGCCGATCAACTGGGACTTGGGAGGCAGCGAATAGATTGGGGATAGGGCCAGCCAGAGGTGGTATTTGCCAGTTCTCCAAACTACTCAAAATTTCCACTATCGGTTCTCCAGAACCTGTCAGAACCTGCTGGATTTTACCCCTGTGGAAGACTAAGGTCGTGTCATCCCTAGTTCTTCTCTTAATTAGACTAAACATACAGTACCTAGTTCCCTCTATTGTTCATCATAAGATTTAGCCTCCAGACCTTTATCATATTTGTTGCTCTTCTCTGTACTCTTTCTGGAGTCTCAACACCCTTTTTGTATCGTGGTGGCCAAAATTTGGTGCAATATTCCAAGTGTGGTCTCACCAATGCAGTATAAAGCAGCACTGTCACTTCATGAGATCTTGATACTATATCCCTCTGTTGATGCAAGCTAGGTCTGCATTAGCTTTTTTATGGCAGCTACAAAGCACACTGCTGGCTCACATTTAAATGGACACCTAGATCCCTTTCACAATTGTTACTGTTGAGCTAGGTACCACCTATTCTATATCTGTATCGTCAAAAATAGGTTTTTGAAACATTAGCTAAGTTTGATACTTGGAACGTTTGGCCCGGATATTTGCCTTATAAGCTCCTAGCCTGTGTTCACACATTTTTTTAAAAAGCTTAGAAGTGATTTGTCTCATTTTGACTTACCAGGTTGTGCGAACCCAGCCATTGTAGCTTTCTAAACCACCCAAAATTAAATAAATTATGGCATAATATCATCTGTGAAACCAACTTTAAATAAAGTAGTCCAAGTGAACAGAAGCCATTTTTATGGTGGGATAACTATTTAATTAAAACTGAGCGGTATAGCAGCTGGCTTTGGAATAAATCGTTGAGAATTAAATTTATTTCCCGGATTCCAAAGATGTTAGGCTTTTTAAAAGTATCTGAAAAACCAAGACATTGGATTGATTGTGTGACATGTGTATCATATTCGCCACTGCCTGAAGAAACTTAGATGTGATTAAATTATTTAATCATCCGTAAAAAGGTGGCACATTTCACCAATTAAGATCAAAGTCTTTTTTTGCTGTAGTGCAAATCTTGTGATCCTTCGTGTGACACTTCCAAATATAGCACTTAAGCAATCTCTTTTCTTAAAGTTGCACCAATAAATGGTCATGTACCACTTTATTCTTTTATATGTATTGATAGAAACATTTCTATTTCAAGGTTGACTCAGCCTTCAATCCTTCCGAGGGGGGTAAAATGAGGACCCAGATTGTTGGGGGGCAATAGGCTGCCTCTGTAAACCGCTTAGAGAGGGCTGTAAAAGCACCGTGAAGCTGTATATAAGTCTAAGTGCTGTTGCTATTTTAAACTCTGCAAATACTTAGAGAGAATCTAAGTGATTCTTGGGGCCGACTTAGTCAAAATGGCAAAAAATGTCTCTGAATAGACTCCATTAAAAATGCATGGACAGCATAATAGAAAGTCATGTGCCACAATCACTTTGCTTGCTTTGCTTAAAAAATTATATTTTGATCTATATAACTCTAAAACTCTCACATGTAGGCATCTATATGCCTACCAGAAAGAGCCCTACATGGCAACCGAATAGCAACTGTTTAAATATATAAATATAAAATATATATTTATATATTTAAACATTAAATATATATATATATATGTATTTACTAGCTTTACTACGGGTTCGCTGAGCGGGCGACTCCTACACGCGTTCTCTCTTCGCTCACGCATGCACCTTCTTTGCGTATGTGCAGTTTAGGAGTAAATTCAACTTCCGCCTTGAAAACAAGACAAGGAACAAGGAAAACAGCTGCAGAGCGGCCATTCAATCTGCCGCCCCTGATCAGCTGGGCTTCAGAAGCAGAAATAAAGGTCAGTATAACCCAGGGGTGGACGGGCGGGCCCACTTTCACAGAAACAGAGAACTGGTTCACTCTCGGCTTGCAGTCAGTGCTAAGGGTTCGGGAGAACCGGTCCGAACCAGGAGCAACCCACCACTGGAGGGGAAAGGAGGGGAGGGGATAGGATCCCTTTCTTTCTTTTTTGTCTTTCCAACATGAACCCAGCAGGACTTCTGATTTTTCAGAGCTACCAACAAAAGTGGTGCACACCAAAATAACTCCAATAAGAGGGCAGTGATAGTAAGAGGCTGATATGAAGCCCTGAACGGATGCTTTGCTCTGATTAAGGTTCAGTGAATTGACTCTTCAATGAAGTTCTAGGCACTGCTGAAAACAACTCCACACACTAAACTGGAGGCCTCGCTGGCCCTTTGACCATATGCATGGAGGACACACTTCCCCTGAACCAAAACGATGGTCATCGCAGCCATCCTCAACACCTTCAACTTGGCAAGTGCTGAGATAGAGCACTTTATCTCTGGTGCTCTCTGAGCTTGGTAGCTTTCTTGCAGATGTTTTGTTAGCCAACTAGGTAATCATCATCATTGCTGCTGCTGATGCTGCTACATAGATGTGTAGTGAAATGTCTGCAAGGAAACAGCCCAGTTCAAAGAGCACCAGGAACCCCCACGGTTGATATTTAAGCTGCAAATGTTCTGTTCTCCTGATAGAACCCTTCAGTATTAAAATGGATCATTTCCACAAGCAGGTTGGGGCGAATGCCACAAAACATCCTCTGTTTTTTTAACGGCTCCAAATATTTTATGCTGTATAAAACAATCACCATTCAATAGCTCAAGGCACATTATGCTGAGACAAAGCAAATATCCAAGCTCAGGTTTTGAGGTCAATCAGCAAATGCTGTTTATTTAAGGTTTATTGTAAACAGAAAGCCATCCTTCTTCTAAGCAAGTGGAATTTGTCTACGGCTCGTTTCAAACAGGTCAGCTATATAATGCTAATGCTGTACAAACAACTGACATTAAGATTTATCACTGCAACACCTTTCCAGAAATTTTCATTACTGTGCAGAGAAGCAAGATCTAACCTGCACTCATTTAGCAGCCACCGAGTGAATTATTCCAATTAAAGGCAGCCACGCTAATTATAAAAGAAGTTGCAGATCCCTGCCAAAGCTGCGGCTGAATCCCAGAGATATTTGATCCGAGGATGGAAACTCGCCTTCCCCAATGCATCTCTTGTTGCAAAAGAAGGAATGGGGGATCAGTTCCTATGTTTCTCTCCAGCAGGTGTTGACGTTCTGGCCTAATCCATAGTCTCTCATCAAAAAACCAAGAGTGGCAAGAGGCATGACAGACAATTAGAAGATCCTTTGGCTATAGGAGACATTTGCTATCCTATCACAGTATTGCAAAATCAGCAAAAACATCAATTTCACTTTGCTGAAATATTTGTTATTCATTCCGTTTATGTATCACCAAATCCATATCGACTCAGGGTGGCTTACCAAAAATAAAATAAAAAATTAACTATCGATAGTGGCAGTATAAGTAAAATATCCCTACACATAAAAACCAATTTATGTCTGTGGCATCAATGTGGCACCAATTATAGAGAAGATGAGAGAAGGCCGATTCGGCTGGCATGGACATGTCCTGAGAGCAGCACCTCCCACCGTTGCCAAGACTGCCTACCAACTAGAAGTCAATGGCCGTTGACCTTGCGGGCATCCAAAACAGAGATGGCAAGACACCATCAACAAAGATATGCGCCCTGCAGATGCAGTTTTTCTATTAATAAATTATGGAATAACTAAGAATGTTTTGTTTTTTTGTTCATGAATGATTGGCTGTAAGGCAGATGCAGATTTAATTTTCTTATCTATTTTCTTTTTTTCTTTCTTTAAGTTTATGTTTCTTTGCCCCAGCTTATCCTGTTTTTGAGGGTAAGTTTAGTATAGTGTTTAAGGTATCAAACTAGAAACCAGGTGAGTGTGAGTTCCAGTTCCGCCTTGGACACAAAACCAGTTGGGTGATCTTGGGGCCAGTCACACATTCTCATCCCTAAGAAAGAGACAATGAAAAACCTTGCCAAGAAAACTGCAGGGACTTTTTCAGGCTGTCTCTGAGAATCGGGCATGGTTTGAACTTGCTTTTGATCTTAGGGAATGAATGAATGAATGAATGAATGAATTTTCACATGAGAATTAGATATGGCTGATGGAAGAAAAACATTCTGATTTTGATCTGGGCATAAGCAAATGTATCATTATCCCACATTTAGTCACATCTAAAATTACAGCAGTGCATCATTCACCCTCTCACTGGGTTATCCAACACATTTCTTTCTTACTCATGCAAACATCTGCAGACAGAGAGACAGGAACATCTGGAGATCAAGATGAGGTTTGGGGAGGTGTAAAATTAAACTGTAGCCACGTGTGGCTCCTGTACTTGGCTGGTTTGCTTATTTATTTATCAATTTTATGTACGGCCATAATCTCAGAGTAGACTCCCAGTGCTTAACATCATAAAGTATAAAAACATAATAAAGCATAACAATTAGCAATAACTATAAAGCTCATAAATAACAATGAAAACCTAACTGTAACTGAAACATTGGAGAAATATTGGTGAGATGACAGGACACGGTTCTCATTTACTGCACCAATGAAGCTCTAATTTATTAGTAAAAATGAGAAGGAATAATTACTCTTTCAATACACATCAAAAACCCTTCCATATAAAGGGATTGTAGCATTGAAATTGTATGGCTGGAAACGACGTTATTTTCAAGATCAGATTACAGTTCATCGTGGAAGAACCTCAACCTGAGAAGGAGATGTAGATTAAGAGTTGCCCAATTGCTTACACTAAAACAAGAAATCTTTAATATCACAAAAAGAAGGCACGCGATTCATCAGGATTTTCTCCATTATAGCTCCTTATGATGAACGCTACAGAACTAAGAGCCTATCTAGATTCAAGTCAACACTAGGTGAATTATGAATATTATTTTTGAATACGTTTATTTTGATACCTTAGTTGTGACCTTATTAAAGAAGGAATACCTCTTTCCAACTTCCCCCTTTCATTCAGCGATAAACTCTTTTTCTCGTATTAGCTAGCTTAACCTACAATATGACTTATTTGAAATAATGCTTGTGCTTGTTTGTCAGGTGTGACTAACCAGGTCCAGACATGAAAAATTCTGTTATTGCTCAAGCTTACCGTATACACAGGATAGTCTCAGACTAATGGTTTGCACCCAGGTAGGAATAGATACTGTCATTCAAAGGGGTTTAGCCTTTGTCCTATTGTGACCATGTAGAGGCTTTAAACTAATTCCCTGCTTGACTCCTCCTCCTGGTGCCACCAGTCTCTCTCCAACACTGATAGATTAGATCCAAAATTTGGACACAAAACTGTCAATCTGGAGCTCTTTTATTGGCTGCAGAGACCTTTCCTGAAGGCCTCTGATGGTGAAATAGAGGCCGGGGTTGATGAGTATGAGCACCGGCAAGTGGCCGCAGAAGAAGTAGACAAGGTGAAACAGGTGTTGGGTGTGCAAGTGTGCAACATAAGTAGAGCAACTCCACCCCTCCATCCCCACCATAGCTTGATTTTTACCCATGTGCCTAGCCCCACCCTGTGCATCCTGGAGTGGGTGGGGTCATATCTAGGGCTTATTTTTTTGGGGGGGATAGGGCTTACGTGTAAAAATCAAGCTAGGGCTTATATTCAGGATAGGTCTTATGTTTAGACAGAAGAATTGGAACCAAATCTGGTTTAATGCTATTTTGGGTGGTATTTGGAGAATCTCTGGGTCCTGTTCAGATGTTTCAATTGAATTTTGAAACACTTGGCTTAGTATCTGCCATCTTTCATATGAATGCTCTATATCATGCTTCACTTTTTCTAGCTAGCAAATCAGGGGTGAGTTCTAGCTTACCTTGCCAGTGGTTGGCTTCCTCCCATACCATGTGGGCGCATGCATGCTTTGCACACGCAGTGAAAAAAAATGACAAAAAATTCCCCCCCCACAAAAAGCCGAAAACAAGATGGCAATGCATGCGCAGTGCCAGAAACTCGGCTTCTGCACATGCGCAGAAGAAAAAAAACCTGGAAAAAATTCCCAAAAAAAGATGGCAGCTTCCACGGACCAGAAACAGTTCTGTGATGTCACTGGGACATCATCAGTGGCTTATTACCAACTCTATAGAACCGGTCCGAAATGGTAGGAACCCACCTCTGTAGCAAATCATGTTTTGAATGAAACAACTTGACTAATTGGGATATTATTGACAATCCAGAAAGAAAAGAACAGAATGAGAGTACAGTAGGGTAAAACAGGTAGGTAGCTTATAAGCCAGTACCAAAAAACATCAAAGGGAAGACCAACATTGAAACTATTTTGTAAGATATGAATTGCCTCGGAGAATAATCAACGTGGAAGAAGGCAGCTCAAAACCCCCAATAAAGTGGGAAGTATGAGCTGAAATATTTCTGTATGTTTTCTGTGGACAGCACAGCTTGAATTAGGAAGCAAGATTTGGGTAAAGTACTCAAACTTTCTGTTCCTGGGCAAAGTAGTATTTTGATCTCGCTGAGTTGAAAGAGACCCAATGCAACAACAGCATCAGATGCTTTTGACAAATACAACATTCCACAGTACATCTGTTAATATGAATCCTAGCATGATAAATTAAAAAGCATTCAGACCGTTTCTCCTCTGAAGAAACACATATTAAATCAGAAGATCCTCTCCCACCTAGAAGCAGGCAAGAATTTAATTATGTATCGCAATAGAATGAGTCTAATCAAGCTTTATATCTAGCTCAAGATGCAGTTATTAAAACCTGGAGACATTTTTTGCAAGATCCTTTATTTAAGCAGACAATCTCTTGTACAAAAATTGAACAGAAACTATTTTAGAAAAAGAAAAAGAAAGAGCAGTCATTTTCAAACGATAAGCAAAAAGTTAAAGCTATAAAAAGAAAATGTCTGCAACTTCCAGATACAAGAATCTTTGCTGAGTTTCCACCAATCTTTATCTTGTATAAATGTATAACTTTGCTTTTTCCTACGATTGTCCCAAAATTAATGTACCATTCCCTTTTATAAAACAGAAAGATGGCTCAGTCTTTCTAACAAACGTGTGAGAAATGTCGCATCAACAGACAATGACAGGGTTTAACACAATGTGAGAACCCAATGTGGTTCATACAACATGGTTTAAGCTTTTGTATTATGTGCGAAACAAAATAATGTCTCTCACTCAGCAAACTTTTGTGCACTTGTAGGTAGCTGCTAAATATAACATGGACTGCAAGAACCCATGAATCAGTCCTGGATCAAATCCAGATATATCAACATTATTTCATTTCAGCATGGAACTTGAGAAAACGATGGCTTAGAAAAAAATTATTAAGTAGGAAGGAAGCCAAAGGAGAAGAGAAAGTAGATGGATGGGATTAAGGAGATCACTGAAGTCTAACTTGGGAAATCTATGAGTTGTTTATAAAGGCAGGACAAAATGGCAAGCATATGTCTACAGAGGATCAGAAATGAAATTCATTATAAAACCGTTTAACTAATTTCTGAATCGAGTTAGAGACTATAATCATATTAATTTGAATTTCAGTGGGATGGTACTAAAGCCATAGGGTTGCCTCTCCAAATGTCATGCTCTCAAGATACAGTTCAACTCCCATATGTTTCAAGAAAGGAAAGGGCCAGACTTGATCTTAGCAAAATATTTGCATGTGGGTTGCTAAATTTTATGCTGTAAGTTACCCAGAGTTGCTTCGAGATGAGATGAGAGGCACATAAATTTAATCGATGATGATGATGATGATGATGATGATGATGATGATGATGATGATGATGATGATGACAACGACAACGACGACAATGATAACAATAACAATAACAATAACAATAACATCACCAGCTGCTTGCAACCTACTCTATAGAACCAGGCCGAACCGGTAGGATTTCACCCCTGGTCTGAGGGGAAAGAGGGAATGGAGTTAGCAGAGAGAGAGAGAGACAGAGGCGGAGCCTGGGCCATCCTTCAGCCCTCAGATGGAGAGTCAACAGCCCCCAGCTCTGGAGGTGGCTGATGATGAAGAGGAGGAACAGCTGGGTCTAGTGCCTGACACACG